>CM076571.1:280252683-280429049 GCA_034641835.2 Pinus albicaulis
AGTGTGAGCCGTCGGATCTACATAAATGAACGGTGGAGATTTAAGGAGGAGACGAGAATGTCGAAAAGACAATAGACAAAGCAGATGTTAATGCGGAGAATGAGTAGCCCGACGGCCGTTGATCTATGTAGATCAACACTCTAGATTTTCTTGGACCAAAACGTCGAAAAATAGAAAAATAGAAGGAGAAAAGGGTTTTTGCATGGGGGTTTGACACTTTAAGCGCCCGATTGCGGGGCTTCAGACGTATGAGGTGGAGGGTTGGAAGATATATGCCCTCGGGGGCTTAAAATAACTTATAATACAAAATACTGGTTTTTAGGCCAAAACAAGGATTTTTAAGCCAAAATGGGGGTTCGAGTAGATGAAAGGAAGGATTTTTAAACCAGATAAAGGGAAATATAAGGTTTAAAGGGGATTTTGAAATGATTTGGAGGTGAAATGAAGGGGTTTTGAGGGATTTCATGGGGGAAACAAGGATGAAAAATGGAGATTTTGTGGGAGTCAAATGGAGAAGTGAATGGTGGAAAAAGGAGTTTTGGAAGCAGTTTTTTCTTTTGGTAAATAGCAGGTCCTTGAGGGCTTACAGTGAAAAAGCAGTGAAGATTAATCCAGAGGATAAGGAATCATCATAAGACTTCAAATATGATGAATTTTCAAAGGAAATATATCTCTTGAAGGCTTGAAAACAAATTTTTCCACCACTATGTATATCAGAATTTATAGGTGGCTAACACCACAAGTATGCCCACTGGATAGTCATTCTCCAGGAATACAACTTGTATTTTCGCTCTCCCAAAAGAAAAAAGGCACTTTCCCTAGCAGAGTTCATTACCGACCTCCTAGGAGATTCCAAAGGATCACCAATAAACGATTCGCTACTAGATGAACATCTCTTATTTGTAGCAACCGATGACCCTTGGTATGGGGATATTCTCTTATTCCTGTGAACCCAAAAGTTTCGACCTCACCTCACATGAGATGACCGTCGGCGCATATGCCAGAAATCCCCTAGATACCTCCTCATGGGAGATATCTTATACAGAAGAGGCATCGATACAATTTTGCATCAATGTCTCACTCACAAGCAAGTAGAGCAAGCACTAAACGACTGCCACGCAGGTGCTTGCAGCGGCCACCTATCCGGAATGGCTACCTCCCAAAAAGTCCTACGGGTAGGATATTTTGGCCTTCCCTATTTCGTGACTATATCATGGCAGTCAAAAATATGCGAGCGGTGTCAGCGCTTCGCCCACAAAGTAAGAGCACTTCCCACCCCTCTGCACCCTGTCATTGTAGTCGGCCCCTTCTGTAAATGGGGAATTGACTTCATGATTCGTAACCCAGCCTCGTCAGGAAACCATAAATACATCATCGTGGTTGTCGATTATTTCACCAAGTGGACCGAGGCCATGCCCACATACGACAACACAGCAGAAATTGTCGCTCGATTTCTGTTCAACCATGTGATCACCCAATTCAGCATCCCCAAAGAGTTAGTTTCTGACCATGGAAAACACTTCAAAAACGAAGTCTTCGAGGAGCTATCTCATCATCTTAGATTCACCCATGATTTCGCTTCACCATACTACCCCCAGTCCAATGGACAAGTAGAATCCATTAACAAAGTACTCAAAACTTTGTTACAATGCATGGTGAATAACCACAAAACCAACTGGCACCACATGCTCTTCTCCGCCGTATGGGCATACCGCACGGCTATTAAGACTTCCACTGGTTTTACTCCCTTCCACTTAGTATATGGGATTGAAGTCGTGATTCCCAGAGAACGCGACATCCCAAACTTGCACGCTGCCATCGAACTCCTTGATGACACCCAGCCTCTAGAACAATGCCTAGTACAACTAGAGCTAGTGGACGAAAGTCGACGACAATCACTGCAACACAATGAGGCCCATAAGAAAAGGTTGAAAGCATCATTCGACCACCATATCACCCCTCGCTCGTCTACCGAGGGAGAGTTATTCCTTCGCTACGATGTCGCAAAAGAGGCCTTAGGGCCAGGAAAATTCGAAACCTTGTGGAAAGGACCCTATATCATCAAACATTGCCTCCGACAAGGGGCATACATCTTGACGGAACTGGATGGTACTTACCTCACTAACCCAATCAATGACCTTTACCTCAAGAATTTCTACCCATAAGGGCCCCAGAAGCCCTTGTCCCCTAGAGTTAGAGTACAGAAAAACCCCAACACCAAAATATTTTTGACCCAAAGACTTATGTTATGAATATAATTCATAACGAATATAACAAATATAATTATTAATAGTAAATTAAGGATTATGTAAGTAGTCATTAAGTTAGTGAAAGGGCATGTCTAAGAGACATGCCCAGTCATGAAATGTCACCTACGTAGGTATATAAGCAGGGCCTCATTGTAACATTTTATCATCTATCTATCTATCTCACATCTTTTATAATATAATATTTGTATCCTCATGGATATCTTTGTATTCCAAGTGTTCTGGAGTATTTTAGCTTGAGAAGGAACTTTGTTCACTTCATTTGGTATCAAAGCAGTCAATATTCTGGCTGCTCATCGCTGCACAGATCTACGCTTCTTGATCCAGGTCTTTGACCGTAAAAATCGTCAACCTTGTTGCCGTCGTGACTGAAGCGTTTTGCTATCAATATTGGAGTTTCTCCACTTCCGCTACTAGGCCTTTGGCCATAATTAAAAAAAGGGAAAAACAAACCAGAGAAACTTGAAAATAAATATATAAAAAAAGGGGAGAATAATTTATATAAAAAAATTGAAGAAATATTAAAAAAGGAAGAATTTATATTAAAAAAATTAAAAGAGAGAATGAAAGTCAAAGTATATTAAAAAGCAAAAAAAAAAAAGATACATATAAATAAGTACATATACGTACATACCAAGACAAATTAAAATTAAAAAGAAAAAGAAATAAGGAAGAGCAGGTAAGGTTATTTCGATTATTCTTTCAGTGGTTTACAAGCTCATGGTTTTGGAATCCCATGGTATTTGCAAGGTAAAATAAGAAGTAAAGGAATAAAAAAACTATTGTGAATGGTAATTTTACTTTTACGAGGAGAAATACACATAAGTGGACATATATTTTATAGGTGAATATATGTGAATAGCCACGTTTCACTAGGGTTGTAACCTTTCAACAAAAAAAAGAGTTAAAAAAAAAGCAATTGTTAAAAGAATATATATATATTAATTTAATTAATTAAAATTATTTAATTAATTAAATTATTAAAAATAAATTAAAAAATTGAAGGAATAATAACCTCATTAAAAAGAAGAAGAGAAAATTAGGAAGGGTTACCTTAAAAACCCTAAAAACTCAATTCAACAGACAAAATGAAATCAATCATTGATGAAAAGGAAATTAAATCCAATTAGGAAAGGAAAGAAGGAAGATTTCCTGAAAATTATAGTATTTTAACAAATACAAGATGAAGAAATGACTATCCATAAAACTTTGAGGACAAAGTTTTGAAGGAAGGGCCAATTCATAACAAATAAATAAATAAAAGTTGATATATTAAATTGTGATGAAAGCAAATGAAGAAAATGGTGCGTCATTGAACTGAAGAAAAGTGTCAACTATAAGCTTTGAGGACAAATCTTTTGAAGGAATGGGCAATGTTATGAATATAATTCATAACAAATATAACAAATATAATTATTAAAAGTCAATTAAAGATTATGTAAGTAGTCATTAAGTTAGTGAAAGGGCATGTCTAAGAGACATGCCCAGTCATGAAAGGTCACATGCATAGGTATATAAGTAGGGCCTCATTGTAAAATTTTATCATCTATCTATCTATCTCATATCTTTTATAATATAATATTTGTATCCTCGTGGATATCTTTGTATTCCAAGTGTTCTGGAGTATTTAAGCTTGAGAAGGAACTTTTTCGCTTCAACTTATGTAGAAAATGCGCTCAAAGTGCCACCATGGATCACCAACTTGAACCCTATTTTATATTTGCTGATGGAGCATCGCGATGGTCTCAAAACTTAGCTGCAGCCACCTGGGTCATCTACCACCTTGATCGATCACCACTGTGTTCAAATGGCGTGTGCATCGGATCAACAATAAACAATCAGGCTGAATATGATGTCGTCATCGGACTTATGTGCGAGGCCCTCCATTAGGGCATCCGCCATATGCATGTCTACATTCCCAGTTAGTAGTATCACAGTTGAACCAAACATTTGAGACTAGATACATACACCTGTTTAGAAAATATTTGCGTGCCAAAAGATTAAGCAGACAATATGATTACATTACATTTTCACATGTATCAAGGAATCAAAACCAAGTAGCTGATTGCATAGTTAACAATATCCTAGACTGGAATGAATCACGAATAAACCATCATACATAAAAAACGAAAAACATAGACATCCATTAGCATAACACAAAATATATAAACCGAAATAGATAGCACACCATGTAGAGCCGCAAAATGATCTCTCATATATATATCAAAAAATATGTGTATCTGTGTAATATTCCCAATTAGCTACTACTAGTTGGAATACTATATGTTACTCTATTTTGCAGCTTAGAGAATAAATGGGGTAGATGGACCCTTAAATATCTTTAGTAGGAATAAGTCAGTCCCAATGTGAAAGGGGATATTTGTAGGAAGGAAAAATAAAGCCACCTCGGTGTGAAAGGAGGCAATCTGTGGAGATTAGATCCTTGTTGACCCAGTCAACAGCACTGTAAAAGGGAAGGAAAACCAATGGAGACAACACAGTTTTGATGGAGGACTCTTTGCAAAGAAACAATCTCATGAATGAGTGGGGTCTAGGGTGAGAAGACTCACCAAGGATAAAAAGGAAGGGATGGCAACCATAAGATTCATTCAGAATATTTTTTATGTTTCAGTCTTATGACTTCTTGCATGCTTCAGCTATTTAGCTGGGTTTGCTACACTGTTTAGTGCAAGGGATACTCATGCGGGAGTTCCATTCTCTCATCTTGGTTCAGCATGTTGAAGCACTAGAGAATTTGGCGGAAATTCCGACGGTCAATTCGTCGTTATTCCGACACATATTCGTCGCAAGAGCGACAGTTCAAGGGCGGACAAACCGTGGTTTCTCATGCCGTCGCCGTTCCGACGCAAGTAAAAAGTGTCGCACTATCGACACTTTTTCCGACGTTCCGAACAGGCGTCACTCTTCCGACGTCTCACAAACCGTCGCGGCTCCGACGTTTTAAACGTGGTTCTTCCGACGCTCATTAACCGTCGCAGTTCCGACTAAACGTGGTCCGACGTTTTGGCGTCGCTCTTCCGACGCTTGTAAACTGTCGCAATTCCGACTAAACGTGGTCCGACTTTTTGGACGTCACTCTTCCGACGTCTGGAAGATGTCGTAATTCCGACGATATGTGGTCCGACGTTTGGAACGTCACGCTTCCAACGTTTTCATACTGTCTCTCTTCCGACGTTTCTGGGTTGTCGCAGTTCCGACGTTTAGCACGTCGCGCTTCCGACGTTTTCATACTGTCTCTCGTCCGACGTTTCTGGATTGTCGCAGTTCCGACGTCTACAAGGCGTCGGTAGACCGACGGAGGGTTCAATTTTAAAAAAAAAAATTAAAATTTTAAAAGACGAGAAATGTTGTTTTGAAGATATTATATGAAGTAAAACAGTCCATGAAAGTGAAATAGCAGTATGTAGAATAGTAAAGCAACAGATAGAGTACCGACGTCCATTGTTCCAAATACAAATTAAAGTACCCAAAACCCTGCAATAGTGAAGTAAAACTGTCCATGAAAGTGAAGATATTATATGAAGTAAAACAGTCCATGAAAGTGAAGATATTATATGAAATAAAACAGTCCATGAAAGTGAAGATATTATATGAAGTAAAACAGCCCATGAAAGTGAAATAGCAGTATGTAGAATAGTAAAGCAACAGATAGAGTACCGACGTCCATTGTTCCAAATACAAATTAAAGTACCCAAAACCCTACAACAGTGAAGTAAAACAGTCCATGAAAGTGAAATAGCAATATGTAGAATAGTAAAGCAACAGATAGAGTACCGACGTCCATTGTTCCAAATACAAATTAAAGTACCCAAGACCCTACAACAGTGAAGTAAAATAGTCCATGAAAGTGAAGATATTATATGAAGTAAAACAGTCCATGAAAGTGAAATAGCAGTATGTAGAATAGTAAAGCAACAGATAGAGTACCGACGTCCATTGTTCCAAATACAAATTAAAGTACCCAAAACCCCGCAACAGAGAAAAACGCTAATCATAATCATGTGAGGAGTGTGATATGTCCAAAATATAAAAAGACCATCAGACCATATCAATAAACCAGCAACATAGACTAGCATCGCTAGTTTTGAAGGCAGAGTGATAAACATTAATCATTTTTTTTTTCACAAGAGAAAAAACGTTGTTTTGAATATATTATATGAAGTAAAAAAGTCCATGAAATCATTACATTTTCACATCTGAAGATTGGAACCAAAATATCCATCCAGAAAAGTGGAAGTCCCACCCCAGACAGTGATAGAAAAATACCCCATGTCACATACAGGGACTTGATATAAAACCCAGTAACGGTCCACATGGAGATTATCGACAATCTGAGAAAGCATCCAAACATGCCCGAGGCATCTATAAGAAAGTGAAATAGCAGTATGTAGAATAGTAAAGCAACAGATAGAGTACCGACGTCCATTGTTCCAAATACAAATTAAAGTACCCAAAATCCTGCAACAGAGAAAAACGCTAATCATGTGAGGAGTGTTATATGTCCAAAATATAAAAAGACTATCAGACCATATCAATAAACTAGCAACATAGACCAGCATCGCTAGTTTTGAAGGCAGAGTGATAAACATTAATCATTTTTTTTTTCACAAGAGAAAAACGATGTTTTCAATATATTGTATGAAGTAAAACAGTCCATGAAGTCATTACATTTTCACATCTTAAGATTGGAACCCAAATATCCATCCAGAAAAGTGGAAGTCCCACCCCAGACAATGATAGAAAAATACCCCATGTCACATATAGTGACTTGATATAAAACCCAGTAACGGTCCACATGGAGATTATCGACAATCTGAGAAAGCATCCAAATATGCCCAAGGCATCTATAAGAAAGTGAAATAGCAGTATGTAGAATAGTAAAGCAACAGATAGAGTACGTATCGACGTCCATTGTTCCAAATACAAATTAAAGTACCCAAAATCCTTGAACAAAGAAAAACGCTAATCATGTGAGGAGTGTGATATGTCCAAAATATAAAAAGACCATCAGACCATATCAATAAACCAGCAACATAGACCCGCATCGCTAGTTTTGAAGGCAGAATGATAAACATTAATCATTTTTTTTTCAGAAGAGAAAAAATGCTATTTTGAATATATTATATGAAGTAAAACAGTCCATGAAGTCATTACATTTTCACATCCGAAGATTGGAACCCAAATATCCATCCAGAAAAGTGGAAGTCCCACCCTAGAAAATGATAGAAAAATACCCCATGTCACATACAGGGACATGATATAAAATCCAGTAACGGTCCACATGGAGATTATCGACAATCTGAGAAAGCATTCAAATATTCCCGAGGCATCTATAAGAAAGTGAAATAGTAGTATGTATAACAGTAAAGCAACAGATAGAGTACCGACGTCCATTGTTCCAAATACAAATTAAAGTACCCAAAATCCTTGAACAGATCAAGAAAAACGCTAATCATGTGAGAATTCAAAGCAAAGTTAATCTATTAACATTGCGAATAAAATTACACCGAAGTCAAAAACATTGCCTGGCCATACTCATGGCAAATTTGTCATCAAAAAATCAAAAAATTAAGAAGACTGCCCTCATACGGCGAAACCAGTCTTGAACGTTTAATTTACAGAATTCAAAAATATTACTTAAAGGTCCAGCACAGTAAAATAAAATAAAATCAGCCCAATTAACTGGGCCTGCTAAGCAAGAAAAACAAATTAAAACCCGCTCAGACCCGCCAGACGGGTGCATTCTTCCTGCGTTTGGGCCTCCTCGCGGAAGACCACAGTGACTACAGCTGTGATTCGCGGGCGGTTGAGAGTGCAATCAAAGGAAAATTGCGCAGTGCGCGTCGTGGGAGAAGGTGAACTAGCCTCTGTTGAGGTGCTGGAGGGAGCGCGCCGAGATTGACCTCTAGTGCTCCCCCTGCGGCAACGCATCCTATGACGCACGCGAGGCATGGGTGCAATCGCAGTGGGCACAAGAGACGAAGAAGCAGAATTCCAATTAACAGAGGAAGACAGACAGAGACAGAACCAAGAGAAATGGAAATATACAGCAAAGTCTAGGCAGAATTTCCGCTGGCCACTTCTCCTTATCATCGCAGTTACCAGACAGTGTAATCCAGCAACCGGCTTGTCTGAAAAACCATGGCTAAACGCCATTTTTTATGTCGACCCGTCTGCAATGCAATCAAAGGACGGCCGTCATAATGAATCTCTGATCATTGATAATGAGAGCCGAAGGCCGGATCAAATTGGAGCGTGCGGAATCGCTCAAAGGAGTGGAGGTCCGATCTTGAACAGTGTTAAAAATTAATTAATCTAGATTTGATGTGAAAACTTAATTGAACAGCGTTAAATGTTAATGCGAATGATATGAAATCGCCATATCCATGTCCCATCACCTTAAACGCCATCGAATGCACCCGCAGCCGGGAGCAAGGCAAGTTTTTATTGAGGACACGTGGCAAAAATTGACTGGAGCGGATATTTGTTTGGGCCGCTCGCGCAGTGGAAATCCGGACCCGTAAAATATTAGGGCGAATTTGATAAGAAATTCGCGTCACAAAATTGGCCGACGTCAGCAGGCTATTTTGGAACGCGAATTTGGTTTGAATTATGGTTTATCTCCGTTTGAAGTCCGGCGGGCTCGACTTTTGAACAATTTTCTTATAAAATTTGTGTTGGTTTTCTTTGATAATACACATATTAAAATCCCGCTTAATAAAGAGACAAAATTGTTGTGCTTTCAGAACCTGACCCGAGGATTGGACATGAGTTAACAAACAAAAGGATAGCGGAACCAGACATGCACCCGTGGTCAAGCCCTCTACCAAAACCACGAGCGGAATCACAAAAGCTGGTTGCCCATATCGCACCGCTTTTGCAGAGTAGGCGGTATTTCCTATTCGCGAGTGATTCCATAGGGAATGCGACACGTGGCGAAGTGACCTCGGCAAACAACCGTTTAACCCACGCCATCGCACGTTAAAGCCCGACGTTGGAAGCCGAGCGAAATTGCCAAGAGTCGTTGATTTGGAGAAGGGCCATCGGACGGTGGTCGCACGTTGAACTTTCCCGGAGGTTAACTAAGGTGTGCGGAGGATAGCCAGGTACGATACGAGTGTTTGATTGGTTATTGATATATATAGGTGGGGCCGCAGTATAATGAAATTGTTTAATTAAACGATTGGCGGATAATTAGCATAAGTCTGGAGGGTGATTGTTGTAAGGCTGGGTGGTGAAATATAGAGCCGAAAGTTCACTACAAGTTATTTATTTAAAAAGAAACGAGGAGTATAAATACAAAGTGTTGAAAGTTAAACATTGGTTATAAGGATTGGAGATAATATAAAGTCGGGAATATAAATTAAAGTCCAAACATTGTGGATAGTATTTATTTATCAAATTCTACGAATTTGATAAATAAACCCGAAGAAAGAAGAAGTCAATTAAGACTCAGGCTGGAGGAAAATAACGGGGTAAACCAAGGGAAAATGCTGACAGAGCGATTGTAGACACACCAGCTCTCCTTGGGGGTCCAATTTCAGTTTTGTTGCATCACACGATGATCTCTCTTCTCTGGCATTTACTTGTATTGAAGATCATTATTCTAGGAATAAGGAGTTATTTTCTCCAAAAATAACCCTAGCCAAACATTGACAATGCATCAAGGATATCTTTCTATGCTTCATAAGTACATATGTTCTACTTCTAAAGCATGTCTTGGAAGTGGTTGTTTTGCTGGAAATTATTCACCAGTTGGTTTCATACCAAAGTCTTTTCACATTTTCAGCCTCCAATACATGAAAAAGATAATGGTTTAAAACAACATAAATATTTGAAATTTTGCAAGAATTGTCTGGCACACTTTGAATATGAATTTTGAAGTCAAGTGCATGATGTCGTATAGGATCAAGTGTCATTTTGAATACCAAATGTTTCACAAGAAACTTCTCAACATGCTACCCTGCAGTAAGGATTAAATGACAATATTGCATCAACTATTTCTATAATAAAAGTGCACCCCGGCCATAAGACTAAACAACTACAAATGTTGTAGATCTAACAAGACCACACAATCAAATGTATTCCACAAGGCCAATACTGTATGAAAAATGAAAAGGAGTTTGCAACCAAAAATACCTTAGGCAACTAGTTCAATTAGATACACCAAACCATCAGCAAAAAGGAAAACCAGCCTACTCAAAAGGCAAGCGTTTACCTCCTTTGACAAAATTTTGAGTTCCGAAACAAGGGCCTTTATTGTCTTGTCAATGCCCCTAGTAATTTGAATGGGGTTTGCACCTGCTGCAACAACCTAAACAAAAAGGTTTCATTTTAAATTATTTTCCACAAATTTAAGATACAACCATTGTCAGTTTTGTATTTCCTAACAAGCTCATAAATTTTGACAAAAGAACCAAAATTTTTTAATACCTGATAGCAATTTTTTCACTCAAAACTATCTTAGACTCAATAAGCCCAACCCAAAACTAAAAAACCAAACACCATAAGACCCTACAAAAATGAATAGATGATCTTAATCCAGTACTATCGACAAAAAGTTACCTTTACACCCTCACTTATTAAACCCCGTGCTGTTGAATTTTAACTTCAACTGCTGCAGCAGAAGGACGGATGCAGCAGCAACATTTTTTTTTTGGAGGTTGCTTGCATGCCATCCAGAAATTTAATTCAGCATTTAAAATTCCTGCAAGTTTTTTTTGTAGACGGCCGCAGCCATATTTCTGTACAGGATTGTATTTAAACACAACAACCAGCATTAACGCAATTCACCAACCATAAATTAAACAAACAGAAATTTACCCGATAGTTTTGTAAATTCAAAAGGAGGACACGTGGAGCATTAATATTGGATCGCATGAAATTGAAGGGAATCTGAAAACCTGAAAACCGGACCCGAATTTTTTATAGGGTACATTGGATTGAGAATTCGAGTTAAAATTAGGCAGACGTCAGCATCCCATTTTGGAACGCGAATTTGGTTTGAAATTCAATCTATTTAGACTTTTGAAGTCCGACGGAAAGGGTTCTTTAATGTTTTGATAGTTTAATATATACATATGTTATATATATATCATATGCGAAATGAAAGGTAGGCCATAGAATTTAGTTTTAATTTTATTTTTTTTAAAAGAGGGTTTATTATAATATGTTTTATATGTTCCGGCATATAAAAATAAAAAGGTCGAAAAATCTTGGTAGTTTTTTTTATAGACAGTACGTAAATTTTTTATTACATAGCAGTGTGTAAAAAGTGAAAAATTGAGTGTAACTTTTTAAGTGTGTATGCACAGCAGTGCGAAAGGGAAAAACACAGCAGAGTGTCTTAGAGACAGAGTATGTTTGTTTTGAACAGACAGTGAGTTTGTTTTATGCACTGCGTTTTGTAGCAGTCATAATTTTGTAATCCCTCTCAGTGAGGAAGTAGTGTAATAGTTTTTTTTTGAGTTATTGAAGGGAATAGAAGTTTGTTTTCAAAGTATTGAAACTCTGTCTCCTGTCAAAGAAATTTTTATTTTCTCCGTGTTAGAGGAAGGGAGATTTATGGGTGGTTCTTATGAATCAACCAACCATTCAGAACATGCTCATCAATCCAAACCATAAGTATTATGTGACAATATTCAAGCAGGCACTCAATCGGATTTCTGAAGCTATATTAGAGAAACCCTAAACTCTCACCGAAAATAGGTGAAATGTGGCACCACTCAGAGAGTGACATGTGCCAATTGGTACAAGTGGTAGACAATTGGCATGCTCAAACAACGAGGTGATGCAGGAATGACATGAGGGAGAAAATATCAGAAAAGCCCCAAATCTGGAGAACTAAAGCTCATCACCAACCCGAGATTGACAACTTTACATGATGTAACCTATGAAATCGTAAATGGAGAAATCATAGTAACAATAAAGTAACCTATGTAACAATAAAGTCGGATTCATCCTGGGAGTGGTAATGGGAGAAATCATAGTGAACAACAGGAAACATGCATAGTTGATTACAATCAAATAGATGAAAAAACACATACAAAAAACCTAGATAATAATCGTGCACAAGCTTAATATTGAATTATGAACTGTAAAGGAACTTACAAAATGTCAAGCGCACAAGCAAAAATATCCTGGACATGACCGAAGGATGGGTTGTACGTTCATGACAAAGAGGATTTGTACCCAGACCGCCAAGTCAATCAAAATCCATCATTATCTATACAATAAATACAAGTAATTGATGTAGTATTTTTTACTCTAAGATGCATTCTTAAGTAGCAATGTTAGAAACATATGTTGAAAATTTCAAAACATACCAAGAAGCTCTTCGTCATCAAGCACTGATTTATCGAGTGATCAAACTTCGACAAGCCTCCATTTATTCAAGGAGTAGCAACTAAGTCAACAAAGGACTTTTTTGAGTACACAATGATCAAGGGAAAATGTTCTACATTAAATCGCTCCAATAAATTATTCTCTACTAAACAGGGCCAACCACGTGAAGGTGGAAGCTTTTATGGCCCCTCCCCTCCCCTCACATCACTCTCAATTCCCCAATACCCAATCTATATTTCAATTTTTACTTTCATGAGAATAAAAAAAAATATTCAATAACTAGTAAAAAAACAATTCAACAAAAAGTACGCAAGGAAACATTGCAATTAATGCTTGACATAAAAATAGTATGATAAATGAGTTTTTTATATAACGTAAAAAAATGTTCCAAGTATGGTAACGTTTGTCTTATAATAATACAATATTTTACATTGTCAAATTTTCTTTTTCTTCTTCCTATTTTTAAAGCTCCTAATTACATCATCAATATCATCGTGTTCTGCTCCTGTTTCGTGCCTTTCAACCCGCACTGCTGACCTAGTTGCGTATTCACGATGTCTGGGCTCATCCAGTGACGGGGCATCGCCTACAAAAACAGATAATATTAAATTTTAATTGTCACTTTTTAAATATCATTGAACTAGTTCGGTAATATTAATAAAAAAAAATTGCAATGAGATTATTTACCTGGTGCACCAGTTGTCGCCGCTAACCTAGTTGCATTGTCACGATGTCTGGTCTCATCCAGTGACGGGGCATCGCCTCCAAAAACAGATAATAATTAAATTTTAATTATCAGTTTTTAAATATCATTGAACTAGTTCGGTAATATTAATAAAAAAAATTGCAATGAGATTATTTACCTGGTGCACCAGTTGTCACCGTTGGGACTGTTGCCCTGCCTTCCTCTCTGGTGGTAAGATCCTCAAGGGAAACATTCTCTGTCATTTAAACAAAAAACGTTATAAGGACAACCATCAAGGTATAATTAGAAAAAATTATAAGTGGAAATTAATTACCGTCACGGCTCTCACTGATAGCAGCATTGTCGGCCTGGTCCCCACTACAATGATCAGGTTGCACGAGAGGATCATCTACATCTGGCTCTAAAACTGGGTTATTTACCTCATCGGTAGTGTTGCTCCCCTGATTTAAACAAAGTTGTTAGACATTAAATTTATGGACGAAAAAAAAAATATTGAAAGGTTAATGTTTTACCTTATCAGGCATTGTAGATCTTGGGACCTGCCCCAAGCTTCTGCGACGTTCAACTACAGCTTGATAGCCAAAACGGAAAGCAATATTTTTATCTTCCTCTGTAGTTATTGTTCCAAAGTCATCACCCTACATTATATATGATTGTGTATTTTTAATCATATCTGATAGGATTACAAAAACGTTGGAAGGCGATACAATTAATTATAAGATGTTTAGCTACTTAATTACAATTCTTGCAGCTAATTTCAAGCAGCCAACCTGGCCGAGCTTGTGATGGCCCTTTTTCTCTATCCTAGCTTTGGTTGCCTTTGAGGTGTCAGGCAACCTAGCATCAAAAGATTGAAGTTAGATATGACGTAGCACACTTTTATTTTAGACATAAAGAAAATTAAAGCTATTGAATTAAAGTTGTAATTTACCTTGCGGGTCCAGTTGGCATTTTTCCTTTTTTCTTTGCCCTTTTCTCTTTTCCGTCATGGATGAGTGCTCTCCACTCACTCTCTGAAACTGTGAGAGGACGCTCATATCTAGGGTTAAATTGCAATTGCGTCCTATAGGTGTCCCTGGTATATTTCAAATATTTGCTGGCTACCTGAGCCACCGCTTTTCTGTCAAATGTGCCGACCCCAAAAAGGGCTTCTAGATAATCTAGAAGTTCTTTTTTCAGGTTTGAATTCTGGGAATTCCACCCTGTACGTATGGTTGGGCAAAAAATTACCAACGCATGGCTCTCCAGAATCCTGTAGAACTCATTGTTTCCTACACAGAATAAAACCAAAAGAAAAGAAGATATTATCATTAATTTAAAAATAAAAATCATGATAAATATGTTTTAGATAAAGTACATGAAATAGTTAAAATATTAAAATTTACCTGGGAGTTGTACATGCTTTATAGGGACACCTTCATCGTTCACCAACAACGTGCCATTAATGGTCTCTGTGGAGCTGACACGTGTAGCTCCAGGAAACGCAATAATGTAGTTGGCCATATCAGCCTCATCATTGCCAACACGTTCAGCGGTTGGCTGGGTGTCTGCTTGGGCAAGGTGTGTTTCTTGGCTAGCACCTAAAGGAGTAGAAGGTGTACGAGAGGGTTGTTGGGCAATCTCTTGCCCTTGTGTCCCACTACCACCAACATCGGGTTCAGAAAATGCTAGAAAATGCTACATACAAAAGAACTTTTGTTAGTTTAGTCAATGTAAAAATTAAAAATCAAACTATCACAATTCATCTCATGCAGAACAAAAAAAATATCCTTTTGACTTTTTATTATTACCTGATATCTATTTAGCTGCCTCATAAGATGTTGTATCCTCTCTTCTGTTTCAGGTGTTTGAGGCGCATCTATCAAAGCATTAAATTCGACGTTGCATCTCGTGCCTTTTTTTGCAACAACAACACTGGAGATAGGGATGAAAAAAGCTCTTCCTCAAAGAGGGAATCATCAGGCGTACCATGGCTAGGTGTCTGCATATTTGAACAAAATTAATATTATTTCAATTATGTAAACAACTAAAATACCTAAAGATAGAGCAATGCTGGCACTTTACATGTTCTTCCGCTGGCCTCTTTCCGCGATCATCCTGTCTCGGGGTTGTTCCTGCACTGCTCTGATCAGTCTGCCACATTGCAATAAAATTATAAATTTAAAAACTTGAAAACAATATCTAACTTGAAAACACAAAATGAAAACTAAAATAATTTCTAATAAGACACCGGAAGACAGAGTTAGAGTTTCAAATATGCCTTGCATTGAATTCAGTCCTGGAAACATGTCATTGCATATTAAGGCACCCAAACATTCACTCCACGAATGATATATTTAAGTAGGATTCTCCTATTCTGGGAAAACACCATACCTATAATGCATTCACTTGCATGTATAAAGGGAAAGGAAAACATGTTTTCATACAACGGTGACAAAGGCATCTTGGGGAAAGGTATCTTCACTTTTTTATTTATGTTGTTCACCCACACCACTCTCGTGTTTTCACTAATCCTGTTTTGTCATTTTTGGATTCAAATTAAGTTAAGGCCTTAAGTATTTTTTGACCTTTCGGTGTAGTTTTTATAAGTGGCATGTATGGATTTTCCATTAATTCTGCACTTTTTCTCTTCATGCGCATGTTTCCCCGGAAATCAAATGCATGATTTAGTCCCATACATTTAACAAGTTGTTGGATCAACTCCATAGGAAATATCATGTTTCCTATTCAATCAAAATTTATCTCAGTTAGGGTAGGTAGGAAGGTTTTCCCTTTGTATTAATAGGCACTTCTAGCTTGCATTTTTATTATATCTTTCAAATTTAGTGTCGTTTCAATTAGGGCATGATTTTTTGCAACTTTCAAGGTGAGAATGAACAAAGACAAATTTTTGTGATGGATGACTGTATATGACTCCATGGCTAGAGGAAAAGGCACTAATCTACTTCTTCAAATATGTATAGTTCTCATTCACCTCATACGAAGATGGTCCCTGATTTTGAGCCAAATGTTGCAGCAAAAAGTTCCCCCCCTCCATAATTTGATAGTCAATGGAAATTTCTTAAATCGATGATGGGGCAAGATTATGGAACATTGGCACATACATATGTAATGGATTCCAAGATCATGATATATGTTTGCATATGTTTATGGCAATGTTCCACCAAGTCCCCTGGAGGTGGGAGCGAGGGGACGAGGGAGCGCAGGAGCGGCCTATGCAAAAGCTCCCTACCAATTTTCAGGAAACGTGGGGGGACGTCGTGGTCATAAAAATTATAAAATTTAATATTTAAAATGTAACTATATTTTTGCAAGGAATGTATATACAGTCATCATACACTTGCATCATGAAAGATAAATCATAAATGATAAAATTACAAATCGATGAATGATGAATCATATAATTGAAACAAATTTAAAAGTTAAAAGTTAAAACATACATCATACAATAATGCATGTAAGTTTGTATGTTTGTAACTATATAATCATTAATGTAACTACTAACAATGTACAATGAAAATAAAGTTTAAGATATCATATGACATATTATATCAAGATTCAAAATAGAGTTTAAACTGAAGTTTACAACTCAAGTCTGAAACATAAAACTTAAACGCAAATAAGTTATGTCCGAAACATAAAACATAAAACATAACATATGAATATCAAATGATATCATCATACTGATAAATGAGCATAAATGCTCAAGTTAATGCCCCACTAGTCTCTGCATCCAACTTCTGCACGAATATATCAAGATCAACCATGTCACCATCTGAATCAGAATCACTTGGATTCTCAAATATGCTAAGTGGCACATCAAATTTTAACACGAAACCATAAACTAAAAGGGGCGGTGAGGGGACGTGAGGGGGCGTGAGGGAAACATCCCCTAGAAGTCCCCAAGACCCCGGAGCACGAGGGGGTGAGGAATCTAGACCCCTAGGTGGGGGGGCGAGACCCCGTGTAACACTGGTTTATGGAGGTGGTGGAGCAAAAAAGAGCTCAAATAGAGCCGAAATTTTTCACATAAAAAGGACTGTGGGCTTGACTAATGGTTCCATTTAAAAAATGATATCTAGACAGAGAATAAGTGTAGCATGCAAACATGCATTGAAAATCCATCCGAGTTTGCATTGTATTACTTATGATGGATTCAAATTTGGGTTTCAAAATGCCAGGTTATGGCATGATTTTGTCGAGAAACCCTTAGTTGGATTCTCATGTTGGTTTAATTTATATTTTAAGTTTGTTTTGCAATTTTTGGGTGATAGTAACTCATGAACTAGGTTACCAATGTGTAACAATCATATTTCAAGAATAAAGTTGTGATTTTTTTATATTATTAATATTATCTATTAGCTACGAGTATTGACACCTAATGCCTGGAATTTTGACATCTTGATAGCATGGATAATTTCGAAAATGTTTCTAGTAATGTTAACATAATAACTATCATTACATGTCTTCACTTTTTTCACCATAATAGACCTGTGATATGGACTCATCACACAACTTCATATGTTATGTCCCAACAAGTTCAAACTGGTTGAACCTACCTCATAGTGTGGTTATTAAGGACAAGTTGCTTGATATATAACTCGATAGCATAGACCACGTTGCAGTTCTAAAAAGAATCCTCAAGTGTCAAAAAAACTTCACAATATGTTCTACTATAAAGCCTTTTGGGATACCTGAAATAATATATGTATCATCGATGACTTTTAAAGTATGACAAGATCCAGAGGGAAAGGAAATCAATGGAAGAGTGATCCACCAATGAGAACCTAGAATTTAGCATCAGATGAGTTAGAGTCTAGGAAATTGAAAGCCTATAATTTTAATTAGTGATGAAGGACATCACATAGGTAATTATATTTTCATGTAGAATAAACTGTTAATTCAAATTTAAACTACATAATATGAAAGGCATACCATAAATTTTTCCACGTAAGTCCAAACAACCTATAAAAATGGAAAACCTTCTTTTTCCATGGGAAATAATTTACCTTTCCTTTTTCAAGGCAATCTAAATCACAAAAAATATGAACTATACCGCACACATTCTTGGATAATGTGAAAGTGGAAAAGGAATACCCTACACAAGTGATGCACACATGTACATTTGAACACTAACAGATTTTTGTAGTTGAAATGCAATGCTTGTTTTCATTTAAATGTAGGGTTTTTAAAGCAGGGAGAAATAATGGCTGCCAAATTAATAAGCGTTTCTTTGGGAAAAATTTAAATCTTGTATTGGGTGATGAAGATAATAGAGGGTATTGAATCTTGATTCTCGACATCTAGATAGAACCATACAGCCTAACACAATCCAATAGAATTGACCAAAAAAACCCAAATAGAGTCAACCCTACTATAGGAGGAAGGGCCTGCAGTAAGAACTTACCATTTTGCAAGAGCTGAGGGCGAATGTTGTTCTGCAAGAGCTGAGGGCAAACGCTGAGGGCGAATGTTGTTCTGCAAGAGCTGAGGGCGAACGCTGAGGGCGAATGTTGTTCTGCAAGAGCTGAGGGCAAAGGCTGTTCTGCAAGAGCTGAGGGCGAATGCAGGGTGAATGCTGTTCTGAAAGAGCTGAGGGGGAATCCAGGGTGAATGCTGTTCTGCAAGAGCTCAGGGAGAATGCTGAGGGCGAATGCTGTTCTGCAAGAGCTCAGGGCGAATGCTAAAGGCGAATGCTGTTCTGCAAGAGCTGAGGGCAAATGCTGAGGGTGAATGGTGTTCTGCAAGAGCGGAGGGCGAATGCGCGCGTGACATCAGACGTTAATGTAGCACACATGTACATTTGAACACTAATAGATTTTTGTAGTTGAAATGCAATGCTTGTTTTCATTTAAATGTAGGGTTTTTAAAGTAGGGAGAAATAATGGCTGCCAAATTAATAAGCGTTTCTTTGGAAAAAATTTAAATCTTGTATTGGGTGATGAAGATAATAGAGGGTATTGAATCTTGATTCTTGACATCTAGAGAGAACACTACAGCCTAACACAATCCAATGGAATTGACCAAAAAACCCAAATAGAGTCAACCCTACTATAGGAGGAAGGGCCTGCAGTAAGAACTTACCATTTTGCAAGAGCTGAGGGTGAATGCTGTTCTGCAAGAGCTGAGGGCGAACGCTGAGGGCGAATGCTGTTCTGCAAGAGCTGAGGGCGAACGCTGAGGGCGAATGCTGAGGGCAAATGCTGTTCTGCAAGAGCTGAGCTCGAATGCTGACCGCAAATGCTGTTCTGCAAGAGCAGAGAGCGAATGCGCGCGTGATATAAAACGTAGCTATTGCGACAAATACCAAACATTTTTATGTAGCGCGCATATAAGTTTCGAATTTTTATGTAGCGCCCATATAAGTTTGGTATTTTTATGTAGCGCGAAAATAACTGTCGCTATACCGACGGCGGAAAAGGCGTCGCTCTTAGGACGGTGCTTCCAAACGTCGCAATGGCGACACCTAGACATTGTGTCGCCGTTGCGACGTTTAGAGTCGTCTCAATAGCGACGCTTTGGGCCATGGTGTCGCAATTGCGAGGTCTTCCTTTAAACGTCGTAATTGCGACACTAGTTTAAGTGTCGGTATTACGACACTTTTCTATAGACGTCGGTATAGCGACGGTTTCGGGCGGGATGGAAAAAATTTGGGAAAATTTCCGACATTTGGTCAAAAGCGTCGGAAACAGGTGTCGGAATTTCCGCGAAATGTAGTAGTGAAGGGATCTAAGAGGAGAATTCTGGGCTACATTTCCACATCAGACTTTGGGTCAAGTAGTCACCAACCCCTACAATGCAGTATCTTGCAGAAACTATGTCATCTCTGAAGGTGATGTTGTGGTAGGGTTAAATCCCTTGTTTTTGTGCTAGCTCTTGAGGAGGAGGGGCTTTTCCCTCTCCGGAAAAGCTAGTAAGGAGGTTCTTGGCTATATTTATGTATTTATCAGCCATATTATGTATTTTTCAGCTATATTAGATATATGTTTGCAGTAGACTATGTGATTTTCTCCAGCACTGTTATTTTACACTTGTGCACTCATGTAACCCTTGCTGGGTTGTCTCCAGTTTGTGTAAAAGAGGCTAGACCTCCATCTTTTTGAATCTATGAATAATGAAATCTCCAGATCTATTATGATGTATATTTTTCTGTAGAAACCCTTATGAAATAACGATATTACATGCTTCATAAATTATGTTTATCAAAATTCATGGGATTTGAGCACTTTTAAGCTATATTGAGCTTGGCAGATCTGTTTAACATAGCTAGAGTGATTTGTTTTTTATGCCATTTGGTGTGTGAGGGTTAATAAGAATAATATAAAGGATCCAAGTCCTTTTCATAAGTTCTGTAACATAATTTTCTGAAAATAGCGTTTTTATTTTCCATAGTGCTGAAATTCCTGAAAAGGAATATTACAGTGGTATCGAAGCTCTGCTCTTGGCTCATCCTGTGAGGACAGTATATCTACAATATGGAGGAGAAATATATTTCAAAGCTTCTAGTCAAGACCATGCAGAACATTGCAAGAGATCTCAAGGGATTGAGGCAGAAGGAAGCCCCTAGAGGGTTTTACCGGGAAGCAAGCACCAGCACTTCACATGGTGTGGAGAAATCAGCCACACATCCTTTTCTACAACGCTCTACCATGCCCTCATTCCTATCTGAGGATAGAGAGGAAGAAACCCTTGGTGATTACTTCATGGAGTATGACTCCTTATCCAAAAGATTCAAAGATCACCTAAGCTTTCAAGAATTCTGCTAGATCGAGGATGGGAGAAGAGCTTATTATCACCGAAAGGAGGAAAGAGTTATGCAAGAGGCATAATTACAGCACAGTATGGGAATATTCTTATTTCCTGCATATGATGGATCACCTAAGTGCACAGCTAAGGCTTGAGTGGAGAAGTTGGATACTTACTTTTAGCTCAACAGAGTTTCCGAAGTAGAGGCTATCAAAATAGCTACGCTACACTTAGAAGGGGGGGCTCATGAATGGTGGTTCCATGGGTTGACTACTCTTGGACATGCACATGTCACCTCATACTCAGTCTTCACCAAGAGACTAGTAGAGAGATTTGATCCACGAGATCCGGAGGCACACTTTGTTGAGCTAAACAAGCTCAAACAAAGAGGAGATCTAGAAGAATATATTTTGAATATTTGAAGTTATCTGTGATGGTATCCAACCTCACTATGAGTAGAAGGGTTTGCATTTTTTTTGATGGGATGGTTGAACCATTTCATGGGTTGGTTAAGTCCACTAAACCAACTACTCTCATAGAAATTGTGGAGAAGGCTCGAGATTTGCAACACACCTTACCCAAGGTGAAAGAATTGTTGCGGCAAGAGACTCCCTCGTGGCCCAGGAGGGCATCTCTTAATCAAGATCGGAAGAAATTGAGGAAGGATAAAATTTTCCTCACTTGTCAGAACCCTTGGGTGCCAAACCATAAATGTGCTGCAGGGAAAGCACATTATATTGAGATACTTTCTGATGGAGAAGGGGATACCAGCGTTGAACCACCCACAAAAGATTCAGCAAAATCCTTTGCTCCAATAGGAGGAGCTCTTGCAACGTTAAGAGGAGTCCCTAAATATCTGACTTTAAGAGTTAGGGGTACTATTATGGGGCAGAGAGTATCAGTACTAGTAGACAGTGGAGCTACTCATAACTTCATTGATTCACAACTAGTAAAGAAGAGGGGTCTTCACATGAAAGACTTTGAAGGATTTTTAGTTTTGGTTCCAGGGGCTAGGACCATGCAGTGTGCCAAGTATGTTCCAGAATTGTTTATCACTATGGGAACCTACACTCTGACAGACCATTTTTTTGTGGTTGATATTCTTGATACCAATGTTATATTAGGAGTCCAATGGTTGATCACTCTTGGGAGAGTTACTATTGATTGGGAAACTCTAGAGATGGAATGGATAAAAAAGGAGGATGGTAAGCATCAGAAGATCAAGGGTATACACACTTACCCACCTCATGTGGTTTCAGCCCACAAGATGGAAGCATACTTACGTAGAGGAGACATTGAATGGGCAGTAGAACTACATTTGTCGGAAGTTGGAGTCAAGGAGTCCCCAGTACATCCTGATGTACAGTCTCTCTTGAACCAATACTCTATAGTATTTGGAGACATTCCTCCAGAGAGGCCTCCTGATAAGGGATTTGAGCACACTATTGAGTTGGAACAAGGGATTCAAGCAGTGATTACCACCCCTTATAGGCATCCCAAGGCTTATAGGGATGAAATTGAGAGGGCTATCTAAGAGCTATTAGCTCTATGACATATCAGGCCCAGCACTAGTCCTTTTGCATCTTCAGTGGTCTTGGTAAAGAAGAAGGATGGCAGCTTGAGGATCTGCATTGACTACAGAGCACTAAACAAAAATACCATGAAGAATAGGTACTCAATCCCTAGGGTCGATGAGCTGATGGATGAGCTAAGAGGATCCAAATACTTCTCCAAATTTGATTTGAGATCCGAGTACCATCAAATCAGGGTGAGGGATCAAGATATCCCCAAGACAGCATTCAGGTGTCACTATGGGAATTTTGAATTCCTAGTGATGCCAATTGGCTTGACCAATGCCCCAGCAACATTCCAATCCTGCATGAAGCACATCTTCCGTGGTCATCTAAGGAAGTTTGTATTGGTCTTCTTTGATGATATTCTTATTTACAGCCGCACATGGGAAGAACACTTGCAGCATATTGAGACTCTATTGCATATTCTTAAGGAGCAACAATTCTATGCTAAACTCTCTAAATGTGATTTTGGGCTCACATAAATGTTGTACTTGGGCCACATCATTGGAGTAGATGGAGTAAGAGTACATGAAGAGAAGATCCAGGAAATCAAGGATTGGCCTGAGCGAAGGAATGTTACTGAACTCCGGGTGTTTGTAGGCATATGCACATATTACCGGAAGTTTGTCAAAGGGTTCTCTCAACTTACAGCACCTCTTACAGATTTCACAAAGAAAGGAGCTTTCATTTGGACACCTACAGCACAGAGGGCTTTTGATAAGCTCAAAGAGGTAATGAGTACTTGTCGAGTATTAGTTTTACCAGATTTCTCTCAACCTTTTTTTTTGGAATGTGATGCCTCAGGTGAAGGGATAGGAGCAGTCTTGATGCAAGGGGGGCATCATATAGCCTTTGAGAGTAGGAATTTGCTACCTCATGAGAGACTATACCCCATCTATGATAAAGAAATGTTGGCTATTATGCATTCCTCAACCAAATTTCGGCAATACTTGGTGGGGAATAAGTTCAGGGTGAAGACTGATCATAACAGTCTTAGATTCTTCCTTGAATAGAAGCAGATCCAAGAGAGGCAATAGAAAAGGGTGAGAAAAATCCAAGCCTATGACTTTGACATAGAGTATGTCAAGGGGAAGAGCAACCTAGTGGTTGATGCTCTATACAGGAGACCAACAGCACTGTCCTTGAGGGGCATGGACGCAGATTGGAAGGCTCAATTGCTGGTTGAGTATTCAAAAGATAAATTTGCATGTGAAATACTTGATGGAGTGACATCCGATGAGAGGTATAGGGTGATGGATGAAACCATCTATTACCAAGACCAGATCTTTTTGGCTAATAATTCCAAGCTCAAAGAGAAGATCTTGCAAGCAGCACATGATTCTCCACTTGCGGGGCATCAAGGAATCACAAAGACTTGGCGGGCGATACGGGAGAGATTCTCATGGAAGGGTCTCAAGGAGGATGTACTCTGACACATTAAGGAGTGCATAGTTTGCCAGAAAAACAAGGGAGAACACACTCATCTTGCCAGATTGTTGCAGCCACTACCCATTCTGGATGGGAAATGGGAAAGCATCTCCATGGATTTCATCACCAGTCTACCTGTTATTCAGGGTAAGAATTGTATCTTTGTAGTTGTTGGTAGAATAACAAACTATTCACACTTCTTTTCCATTTCTGCACATTATACTGCTTCACAGGTAGTTGAACTCTTCTTCAGAGATGTATTTAGACTCCATGGTCTCCCCAAGACCATAGTGAGTGATCGGGATAGCCGCTTCATGGGTGGATTTTGGCAAGAACTTTTTCGGTTAGCGGGGAATGAATTGACACCAAGTACCAGTTATCATCCACAAATAGATGGAAAAATTGAAATAGTGAACAAGTGGCTGGAAGGTTACTTAAGAAACTATGTTTCAGGACAACAGAAGGCCTGGCTGCGTTGGCTCCATTTGGGGGGGTATTGTTACAACACCACTTACCATATGTCCATTGGCATGACTCCTTTCCAAGCCCTTTATGGGTATGATGCACTCTCATTTTCAGATGTCATGTTTGGGACAAGCAAGGCCCCCAAAGCAAAGGAATGGATTCAGGAGAATCAAGACATACTTCGGGCCCTCAAAGATAACATTGCTACTGCCCAAAATCAACATAAGATATATGTAGACCGTGGTCGGGTAGAAAGACAATTTGAGGTGGATGATCTAGTCTACCTTCGTCTTCAGCCTTATAAGAAATCCACACTCAAAGAGAAGGTGGTTGAAAATCTCAAACCACATTTCTATGGGCCACACAAGGTGATCCGTCGGGTTGGAGAAGTAGCATATGAGCTGGAGCTTCCCAAGGGGAGCAGGATCCATAATATCTTTCATGTTTCATGCCTCAAGAAGGCTATTGGACATAACGTTGTTGCTAATATGGACCTTCCACCTATTGATGATGAAGGCCATCTAGTTTTGCAACCGAAGGCAATCTTGGATACACGGAAGAGGCAGTTAAGGAACCGGGTGATCAAAGAATATCTTATTCGATGGAGGAATCTACTTGATGAGGATGCCACTTGGGAAGGAGAGAAGATCTTACAGCATCCTTCTTTGTTGTTGCTTGAGGACAAGCAACTTTTGAGAGGGGATGACTGTAATATTCCCAATTAGCTACTACTAGTTGGAATATTATATGTTACTCTATTTTGCATCTTAGAGAATAAATGGGGTAGAGGGACCCTTAAATCTCTTTAGTAGGGATAAGACAGTCCCAATGTGAAAGGGGATATTTGTAGGAAGGAAAAATAAAGCCACCTCAGTGTGAAAGGAGGAAATATGTGGAGAGTAGATCCTTGTTGACCCAGTCAACAGCGCTGTAAAAGGGAGGGAAACCCAGTGGAGACAGCGCAATTTTGATGGAGGACTCTTTGCAAAGAAGCAACCTCATGAATGAGTGGGGTCCAGGGTGAGGAGACTCACCGAGGATAAAAAGGAAGGGATGGAAGCCATAATATTCATTTAGAATCTTGTCTATGTTTCAGTCTTATGACTTCTTGCATGCTTTAGTTGTTTAGCTAGATTTGCTACACTGTTTAGTGCAAGGGATTCTCATGCGGGAGTTCTATTCTCTCATCTTGGTTTAGCTTGTTGAAGGGATCTAAGAGGATAATTTTGGGCTACATTTCCACATCAGACTTTGGGTCAAGCAGTCACCAACCCCTATAGTGTAGTCTCTTGCAGAAACTGCGTCATTTTTTAAGGTGATGTTGTGGTAGGGTTAAATCCCTTGTTTTTGTGCTAGCTCTTGAGGAGGAGGGGCTTTTCCCTCTCCGGAAAAGCTAGTAAGGAGGTTCTTGGCTATATTTATGTATTGATCAACCATATTATTTATTTTTCAACTATATCAGATATAGAGTTTCAATAGACTGCGCAATTTTCTGCAGCATTGCTATTTTACACTTGTGCACTCATGTAACCCTTGCCGGGTTGTCTCCAGTTTGTGTAAAAGAGGCTAGACCTCCATCTTTTTGACCCTATGAATAATGAAATCTCTAGATCTATTATGATGTATATTTTTCTATATAAACCCTTATGAAATAATGCTACTACATGCTTCAGAAATTTTTTTTATCAAAAGTCATGGGGTTTGAGCACTTTTAAGCTATATTGAGCTGGGGAGATCTGTTTAACATAGCCAGATTGATTTGTTTCTGATTCCATTTGGTGTGTGAGGGTTAATAAGCATAATCTAAAGGATCCAAGTCATTTTCTTCGGTTCTGTAACATAATTTTCTGAAAATGGCATTTTTATTTTCCATAGTGCTGAAATTCCTGAAAAGGAATATTACAATCTCAGTACAAAAAATAGTATCACTGGCCCACTGGCCAGGCCAAAGATGCAAAGTTCATCAAAAATAATGGAAGCATCCTCATAACGGGTGCTTTCCCTGTGTACAAAACTACTCTAGGGGGGTGCCCCCTCAAGAGGAGCACTTAGACCCACCACTGCTCTTGGTGCCACCACCGGAGCTGCTGTCACCACTGTAATATCTACCCGTCGTAGAGTGGGCTAATAATCCCTCTCGTGGGCCATCACCATCTCTAGCCAAAACTCCTTGAAGTCTTCCATGAAACCTCGAGCAGGCATCCCCTGGGTCAAGCAGTCCACTTAACACCGGAAGTCCTCTAGAGCGGCCACCTCAGCCATAAGTACTGCAATGCGCGCCTCAGCCACATCTGCACAAGATCACTCGGCAACAACCTCAGCTACAGCTGATCTGTTTCCCTCACCAAAAGGGCTAGCACCATCCCTGCCATGTCCACCAGCACCACCACCCGGTCCATCCGCGCCACCTCCCCCCTGACCACCACGAGATCGTAACAGAGGATCATGACCCACCAAATGGGCCAATGGGTGACATACCTTGCCAACATCTACAGGAGTAACCAAAATAATGTCAGTGTCAATAAAAAAACACACAAGTACATAAAAACTCGAACAAATGCAAAAAAATATAGCATGTACCTGCAGGACCCCAAACATAACCAAAAGGGAGATCGATATCTAGAACACCCTGAAATTCCATACCCGCATGCGGGTATGGCAGGAACATCTGTGGGTTGCCCTCAAACCAGGCCTCTGTCATGTCGTTCCAATAACTACCCACCATGCCACCACCGCCGCGCGGCATCACCGGAGCCCACTCCCTCATGCGTGGCTCTCGCGGACCCCCTATAGGCACCGCCACAACGGGCCTCAGCAGCACCACCCTCTCATACATAATGCTGCACAGGATGCTAGCATACGTAAATGACTTGGATCCACGTTGGACCCTGTTCAGTTTCGACACCATACCATCAAAACAAAAGCGGGCAAAATCGAAAAAATGCTCGCCCCTTAAGCGGCGTAAAAATCCCACCTGCGGGCCCGATGCCCGATGTGGAGCAAACGACCCCACCAGTCGCACAATAATAGCCATAGCACACCGCTCGGCCACATTTTTCACTGATGCAATATTGATGCACCCCTCAGTAAGAGGCACACCACCGCAATGCCACCGCTGGAATCTGTCTAGGTTCACTCTCCCAGCAGGGAGTGGATACCTCAGAGCCTCACCCTGAGGCAGTAACCCAGTCATGAAGTATATATCCATCTCCGGAAGGATAATCAAGTTCGTCCCCCTCAGTATGAACATATTTCACCTCTTGCGCTAATGTTGTATAATATAACGTAATAGTCAGTCCTGAGACCGAAAGAACTCATTCTCAGCGAACTTCAGAAGGCCCCATGTGGCCAACTAACGAAGCGCCCTAGCATCAGCAGCTAGAGCAGTCCGGATCTTGGGCCAACCTCGCTCTCTCCACACCAACCTGCCAAGAAAAACAGACACCCATCAATACAGAGAAAAACATCAAAACGGACAAAAGACCCAAGTTTTTTGGTCACCCTGCCCTTTGCACGCCTGTCTCTCAGACAGGCGCGCCCTTGCACGCAAAAAAGAGGGAATAGCACACCCTCGCAAGCCTGTCCCTCAAAAATGCGTGCAAGGAGGGCGCCTCTTTGCCTAGATCACCTGCACAATCTAGGGCAAAAAATACCTTTGAGGCCGTACAAACCCAATTTGTACGGCCCCCGACACTATCAAACTGAAAAATTGAAATGCAGGACGTCATGAAAGTTACCTCGGCATAATATCGCTAATCCCTGGTACACAAGATGACCAAAACGGAAAGAAAGGCTCTGCAATCACCTCTGATCTCCCAAAACTCGGCAAGTACAAATGAATAGGATTAGGGCCATAATCCCATATTTATCACCCTTTTCTAGAAATTCAGAGATCCATAACAGGAGATCAAAAGGTCCATTCCGCAAACCGTAAGTTGCACCATCATTAGTATGCCATGACAAATGAAAGCAATGCCACACATTTGCTTTCCAGAAAAAATCATTTTTCAGCACCGGCAGGTATGCACCCTCCCATCTTCCTTTCTAAAGTTCATGTTTTTCAATAATATTTGATGAAAATAAGATGCTTTCACTTGAGGTAGTTGTTTTTATAGGAAGAACCCGCAAACCGTTCACAACAGCGTCCACTGAAAGTTCTGGAGCAGGTATCATCCTACCCCCAACATGATAGAGTCCCACAAAAATTTGCATATCCTGACATCATTTCTCCATCAGAAATAAACCATAGGGTCCTCATACCCAAGCGATTTTATCATCAGCTCACCCTGCACATGATAAACATCTGTGTTGGTCGGTAGAGCCTCCCCTCCATGGCGCTCGTCACCCAAAGTGGACCATATATCACCACACAAGTGACGCCATGGCCATACCATTTCAGTCCAGGAAGCACCTCATGCCCATCCATCTATCATGCATAAGGTCAAGTTTACCATTCAAACTCAAAACCGCCTTCCTGGACGACTAGGTTGTAGAAGCAGATTGAAAGTGCACCTTCGCACATCGCATTTGGCCCACCATACCTCCATCAGCATAATCCCATCTGTGACATTTTCCGCTTCATCAACCCTGCACATCATACCAACCAATGGGACCCCTACCCCCAGCAAAACACCGTCCTCACACATATAGTGAGTGACCCCCTTTTCATGTTTTGGGGTACCCGTCTCTGTGTTTTGTACAAACCAACCCTCATTATTTTATTCTTTTGGTAAGTGTAAAAATACCGTAAACGATGCCCTTTGCCACTTCTCCCTCATATTTCACCTTTTCTCCCATGGCAGCAGTCCCTCATTCCCCTTGGTCGAAGTATTTCACCCCCACACATGCACCATCCTGACATTCATAGCTGGTTCACACCCGTCCTACAAGTCCTACCGACTCTAGGGATTTTCCCTTCAGAAATAACTATGACTGTCGCCAAGCTGCTGAAGTATACTTCGACCTTGGGCCACCAAATCCCCATCATTCATTTTCAGTCATCTCTCACCAACATGCCTATATGAAACTCATCACACTCAGGTCCCCGACCCCTTAGGTTGGCGACCCATGGTTCGGTTAAGGCTTCCTTTTTTTCGACCTCGACACCTCTTTTCCAAAAATGAAGCGGTACCTTGGATTACCCCTCCCCATGCAAAGGGGTATCCTCAGGTGGCATTGTGGGAGACATCACTGTCCATAGATGTCATCGATCCTCCTGACATTTAACTACAACAAAATCTTTCATGTCACGATGGCATCGTACCTTATAACCATTGCACTTTGATCAGATCCATTGAAGACTCGTGCCTCCATAAGCGTCTCTGACAACAATGCTTACACGGGAAGGTCCCAACCAGTACATAGGCATACATTGCACAGTGATATGCCATACCAAGATTACGCATATGGGTACCACTTTCCACCTATCGTCAATAAAAATTTCCCCTGAGGGCGTCAGCAATCGTCGTCAACAACCACCAGCATCACTACCACAGTAGTGGCACAGACAACACATGTATCTGTCAATTTTGTTTAACTAGCCATAGCATCACGAGCATGGGACATGCCCGCCTCATTGAAATTTTGTAAATATGTTGTATATTTTGTCTTCTTGCAGGGGGTCCCTTAGGCCATGGTTATCTTAGAAACGGTGCAAGGTGTTTTCAATTCCAAAATCCACGCAGCCCTCTCTCTCTCTCTCTCTCTCTCTCTCTCTCTCTCCGTATGATACAGAAAAGAAATTATAATGTATTTAGACTATACATTTATTTCTAGACCTCACACATTAGGGGGCAACTGTTAACACTGGAAAATTTTACAACAGAAGACGACATCAATTAATGTCAAGTCTAAGGATTTACAGGGCAGGAACACATTATGGAATCAAGAAGTATTTAAAATCTCTAAGGTTTTGAGAACATCATATTTGAACTAGTCATAAATGATGAATTGTGCGCTTTATCCTTTGAGAAGAGCGCCTTCTGCGTGCCTTTTTTCCCGATAAGTGTGCATTCCTGGAAATGGAAAAAAGTCACTTTCTGGGGCCACACCAAGTAAAGGACAGTTACTCCTTGTGTGAAAGCCGCCTAAGGACAGCCACTAGCGCCTCCTTAGACACTATGTGAGCACAAAAAATAATATTTCAGCACACAATGGAATCATGCCTCTCCCTTGGGTCACTATCCATCATGTACCAAGGGAGTGAATGAGGATTTGAAACTCACCTATATAAATCCACCAAGAGATGAAGAAATGGTGATCACATTGTTATGTTGGCCAAAGTTTCCCAAGCAACACCAGAAGTGTGTGACCCAGAGCTGGAGCTAAAGAGGACTCGATCGTTGGCCACCCATCCTAGTCCACCACAACAGAGAGAGAGAGGGAGACTGCATCAGAGGTAGAGCATGGAAGGCAACATCCTTGCATCGGGACCTAAAGCCATTGCCTAGGGGCCCTTTGGCAAGTGGGTAAAATTTCTTCTCCATTTCAAACGTTTAATAAGAAGAGGCCATCGAGCCATCGTTTTCATTATTATCATTTTGACTCTCTTTATAGCTTCTGTATATTTGTGTTTTAGTTTTAGTTTAACTAGAGCATACTTTAGCATACTGTTTTTTATTAAATGTTATGCTTCTGAGCTCCCCCACTTTTTGTCTGTTACCAATAGTTTAAAGAGTAGACCACACTCTTTAAGCTGGTGCGATTTCGTACACCCGTGCGAAAAATCCACCACAACAACGGGGATGGGAAATTTATCTTTAATAGTGAGCTTGTTGAGCTCCCTATAATCCGGACACATACGCCATGACCCATCCTTCTTGTGCACCAATACTGCTGGAGTAGAGAAATAGCTTTGACTAGGTTGAATTATACCAGCCTCTAGCATTTCTGCAACCATACATTCAATCTCACTCTTTTGAGAATAAGGATATATGTAAGGCCTGATGTTTTGAGGAACACTTCCTGGAATCAAATGAATAGCATGATCATGATCACGAATAGGTGGGAGTCCTTTGGGAGTCTCAAATACCTTGGAATGATTGTCCAATACTTTTTGGAGATTTGGAGAAATAGATGATTTTGATGGTTGAACCTGTAGTGAGAATAATTATGCAATTACACCTCTTTGCTCTTTCTTCAGAAGCCTTTTCATGACATTAGAACTAATTATCTTTCCCGGCTTCCTTGTGATACCCCGTAATTCAACTTCCTTTCCTTCTGAAAAAAATTTCAAGAAAATTTCTTAAAAATTAAAAGCTACCGTCCCCAAATATTGTAACCATTGTAGTCCTAATACAACATCAGCACCGCCCATTGGAATGGATAGCATTGGAATATTCAATACATATTCCCCCATGCTTAGCTTGGTATTATGGCACTTTCTAGAGAAATTTATAGTTCCTCCATTTTCAACTGTCAGTTGACACTCTGGTGCTGGGTATAGGAAGCAATTCAATTCCTTGGCTACCTTACAATGAATAAAATTATGGGTACTACCCGAATCAATCAGCACTTTTACATTTTTCTTCTTGATATTCCCTTCTATCTTGAGATTTTGAGTGGTAATTCTTGCCAATTCATTACAGGATATGGTCAGATTCATTTCTTCTTCCTCTAAGGTTGGTTCATAGTGTATATTCTATTCATTTTCTTCCTCCTCTTCACAATCTCTGTAAAATAATTTCTTCTTAGCACACTTATGACCTTTAGTGTATTTTCTATCACAACTATAGAAAATATATTTTTCTCTTTTTTCTTCGAATTTTTGTGGTGTAAACCTTGTAGGTTGTGGAAGTCTAAGAATTGTTATCACTCTAGTAATTCTCTAAGTTATGAGATTTAGATTTAAATTTCAAAGAACACTATAGGTAATCACAGACCAACTTTTAAACTCTAGGATCTAGCCTTCCTAGGGTGCAGAGAGGGCTCTCTCTCTAAGATTTAACTTTGTTTTGATTATAAGATATTAGGCTAGTTATGATTGTGCAAATTGGTTTTGATTTGGTTTGGTTTGGTGGGAAAAATCACTTAATGAGATGGATAGTGGGAAATTTGTTTGTCCATTGGGCTAAGGAGTCAAAATTCAAGCAGACAGAACTAGGATCAAGGTCAAAAAGCCAAATGTTTTCAGGGCAAGATAGATAAGTCTTTGAAAATTTTGGAAGCCTGTTTGGTGAAGTGGTTTGATCGGGATAAAGAGAAAAGAAGAATTCTTTGATCTGGATAGGGAAGGAGTAGACAGAGGTCATTCGAAAGAGGAAGCAATTAAGGGTTCCCTACACTGGAAATCAGCAGAAAACATAGAAATGATAAACAGTAAAGAAAGGGTGCTTTTAACAAATCCTGAAATAATACTCCTGAATTATCATTCAAATTTGGAACACATATATGGATGCATGAAATAAATAAGATAAACAATGACAAGTGTAAAGTACTTCACTTCAATGGATCATCACATGAATCCTGAAATATGATGCTAATTGATCCGATCCAGTCTGCTACTCGAACTTGCAACACAAAATCTTTCAAGTATAGAAATATTGACTATAGAAATCTTCAGCAATTTATTCCACAACAATACTTCAAAGAGTGAAGTATTTATACAAAAATGTTTACAAAATATCCTAGAATGCTTCTAGGAATAATCTAAGGAAAAATAAAATATCTTTACAACAAAATAGTGACAGCTACTTAACAAATCATTAAGTTGTCCAATTTATCCAAATAAAATAGAAAGTTGTTTGTGGATTAGGTGTAGCTGGCTACCTTGGTGTCCTCTTTGTTGGCAAAGATATTTCAAATCTATTTTGAAATATTATCTTTTGACCTTATACTCTTTCATCTGATACACTTTACCTTAATACTCTTTAAACTCTGCCAAAACTGTCTTACTATTGTAATTTTATGTTCTCAACTGTAAAAAATCAGTAAACTATTTTTTATCCTTTTTTCTACCTTTTGATTTTTACAATAAATCAGTGAGTGATTCCCAAGATTCCTCATCAGGAATTTTTATCTTTTTCATCTTTCTAAAATTATCCTCTACCTCAGTATATCTGACAAATGTTGGTTTTATGACAAATAAGTGTTTTATCTCATGTTGTAGATAAAACAAATCTTCAAAACTTCTGTGTAAACTTTCCCTGTGGGAATTCCTTGTCCTTCTGTCTTATTCACTTTCTATTTTGCATAATATCTGATTTTCTTATTGTAATCCTCCCATCGCATGAGTTTATCATTTATAACCATAATATTAGGCAAACCTCTTTTCCTCAAATTTTCAAATTTAACCATAAACTTGGTTATGGCTATGTTCATGTTTTCACATTTCTCTTCAAGTTGTTTCATCATATTCTTCTTTGTGATGACTTTCCTTATTTCAAGGATTGTCTTTGTCTTATCAGTGATCTCAATTTCTTCTAACTCCTGTTTTTTCTTGTTGTTGATAAACCTAATCAATTCTTGGGCCTACTCAGGTTTGGCACCTAGCTCATATTTGGTTTTATGAATCTCTGCTTGTGCTGCCTTCAGTAAATCTTTTTGTTCATAGATTACTTGGATTGAGGGCCACACATCATTGATGGCTTCAATGATTTTGTTCCATAACTGGTTTTTCACATATGAAATTGGCTCCTTCAAGGTTAAATCCTTTTGTAGATTCTTCAGTTTAGTATTTAACCTATTAGACCTTTGCTCATGAGTTTTGGGATTGATTTGGGCTAACTTCTTTGTATCTTCAAGATTTTCAATCACTTTTTTCAATCTGTTAATCTCATTTGTTTGTAGTGCTATTTCTTCCATGGCTTTAACTAATTTATTAGCCTCATCTGAATGTCGAGCTGTTGTAGTAGATGATTCTGTAGCTGAAGTTGTGGATGATGTCACTGGCACTGCAGTAGCCAGTGGTACTTTGGGTGCCAAATATTTTTCCAGAGTTGAAGGCATAGCTGTAGTAACCATGGGAATTACTGTAGGAGTTTCCTAAGCTTTTATAGTTTCCCTTTCATGCACAATCTTGTCCATTTGAACTTCCATTTCTTTGATTTGTCCTGTTAACTGAAAAATTAAGTTCATCATGTCATCCTTCTGAGTTTGTTCTTGTACAATTTATTTGGCTTAAGGATGTTCAGTTTGTGGAAGCTTGAGCTGTTTCCTTAATGTTGCAATATCAGCATTTTTTTCTTCACTAACTCTTCTCCAGCTTTGACATTTGTAGGATTATATCCAACTTGAATGACCAGCTCTTCTAAAGACTTAACCCTAAGATATTTATCATATGAAGAAGCTTAATCCACCTTCATTTGATCTCTCATGTTTATTATTGTATTATGAAGTTTTTGAACACTCATAGCCTTGGTAGTTATGGTAGAATACAACATCTCTGAACTTTTCCTATGAAATTCAATATGATCTAGTGCATGAACATTTTTTGTTGGTACTTCTAGATCAAATTTCTTGTAGTCTGCAACTATATTTGGAGTCTTAATTGTTGGTTGGAGCACTGACATAATCAACTTTTTATTTGAATAGTCAAAATCTCATAAAATTCTGTTCTGGACACCTGGTGTTTGTTTCAAATATTGAGAAAATATCATTTTTGATCTCTTCATTGTTTGTCTTAATCTGCCTATATTTTTCCCTGATATCAAGATCTTTTTCTTCTGTTGTTCGTGAGGAGGATGCCTCCATATTCTGTTGTTTCTCTACCACCTATGTATTTGAATTATCTGGATTTTCTTCATTCAAATTCTCTGTAACTGGCTCATTTGTAATGATTGTAGCAGCATCTGTATTTGTTACTGGGACATCTATGTCTTCCACCTCAATAGTCACTTTTTCTTTATCAACTGGGTTTATCTTAGGCTTTTTATTGTATCTTAATTTGAACCTAGTCTCATTTGTTGTCTTAGCAATATAAGTACATTCTTCTCTGACTCTTTTGGTAGCTTTTTCTCCTTGATTTGAAGTTTGTAAGGTGTGAATAGTATCACCCTGTTTAACTGCATCTACCAAAGTGTTTTCTACCAATTCAGTTTGATTGACATACTTTTCAATCTCTGATTTTTTCTCATGAATGTAAGGTGTTAGTTTGGTTTTACCCTCATTTTGCTTAATATTCCTTGTGGATCATAGTTCCATGAGAAGCTTTCTTCAAATCTGTACACAAGTAATTGTTTGGTTGCTTCTGTCTCTACATCTCTGTGATTACAAATAAAGGGTCCCACCTCATTCTTTAACTTTAATTGTGTTTTCTTCTTAGCTGCTAGGAAGTTGATAGAATCAGAATTTAAGATTTGCCTGATGTATTCCAAGGCAAAAACCCTCATTGGTACATATTTAGGTAGTTTTTAGGGTAGAAGATTAGACCCAAAAGCTATGATTTGTGTGTGTTTTTCATATAAATACCAATCTCCAGTTCTAGTCTGCTCTGATAGTTGTAGAATTTTTTTCTTTTCATCACTGATCCTTGGTTGTTCAGTATTTTTCAACATGTTTATCAATGGATGAAAACTTTACATAAGTCAACTCTGTGGACTCTTTTCTAATCAAAGATGTCCAAAAAATGACTGAAAGTGGATTTTCTTCTATATCCAGCTTCTAGAGGGTTATAGGGAACTTGTCTGCTTGAAAATACAAGAACATATGGAAGAGAAAGGATGTATATCTAAACACTCCTTCAGTTGGAAATTTAACAAGATGATTATGGATATTATCAGCAATGTATTCAACATAATTGAAAATGGCAGAAGGAGGTTGTCCTGGTGCAAAAGTAGATAGGAAACCTAGGATTGATTCATCTGTATGCTCATCTGTAAAGTATCCTAGGATGAATGACAACATGGAAATGACATGCCTTGAACATTCTGGAAATTTTGAAGTAGAATATGGAGGGTTGATTTTTGGAATTTCAACATGTAAGGGCATGAATACTTGGAAAATATGAAATATTTTGGGAAAATCAAGGCCAATGTACAACTTTGTAAGTGCTTATATTGACAAAGGAACTGCTTTAGGATCAGGTTTGAGCTTTAACCTCTGGTTTATGGACTCAGCGGTAATTGTAAACAGTATTTATTTGTTTGAATTTACTATTTCTCTTTGTTCATGTACATAATAGTTCTGACACAACCTAATAACCTCTGGGCATGGATGAGTGATTAGAACAACATATTTGGGTAGATTTGACTCCTAAATTTGGACATCTTCAACCTGATCTAAGGATTTTTCAAAGCTCAAGTTGTGGAGGTCTAACAGATTGAATTCTACTATCAGATCTGCTATTTTATAGTCCACATCTGCTAAAGGTGTGTGTTCAATGTCTACAACAGGAGGTTGTAGAGGATTCACAATGATTTCAGTCTTGGAGGACATAGCTAGAGTGGATTTTGGCATTTTTAGGTTTTTTGGATTACTGAAACTCTGTTTTTGGGCTCTTTGGATTCTTCTGTAAGATTAAATGGTTTACATAAGTGTTTCTTAATTTTGACAGAGGTTATTGGATGAAAATGGGTACAACTTGGTTCTTTCCTTGGATTTCAACCTTTAATTTTAACTTCAAACTGTACTTCAGACTCTCACTGGTTTTTAAAATAAGAAACAGGGGTTTCTTATGTTTTTTCATTGAATATTGGGCTAAAATTGATTGAAATTGGGTGCAGAGGGTTGGGGTTACCTGTAGAGAATTTCTAGGCAAGATTGGGATCTTTTAAAGTCAGCAAAAACTAAATAAACTCAATTTTTTCTTTAAAACTGAATGCAGTATTAAAACAGGGGTTTTTAATCAAATTTTGACATGAATTTAACTCTTTTCGGGCAAGTATAATCTTCCTTTGGGTAAATAAGATTTTACTAGGTTCAATTCCTTCAAAAATTTATTTTTAGAATGATAACAGGCTTGTTTTCCTCGGAAAATACCTATTTGTGCAAGTATAGGTCTTCGTAACAGTTTCTGAGTTGTTTGAATGAGTTTCTAGTAGATTTTGAAGGTAATCTTGGAAATTTCAGCATTCTTGACAGCAAATGCGGGCGTTTTTAGGTTCTGGGCGTTGAAACAATGCACAGTCTCTATTCTTTTCAGTTGGGAGGATGAATACAGTGAAATAGCGCAGGAAAGGGTTTAATGGTGCAATTTAGAAGTGAAGTTTTATCAAATGTTTTAGGTCTAAACTAATATGCAATTAATGGCGATCACATCGGACATATGGTGGTTTTGAGTTTTTAAGGGCAAAAAACCACAAGTGGTTATTGCGCTGATTATAGGTGGTATATGGTATTACTAAGTCGAATGCGATCCAATAATATTTGGCCGTGTGGAGGAGGGAGAAGGGCGCAAAACAACCTATTTCCCGTGGTTTGAAATGTATTATGGTCGCGTAAATTAATTTGTGATATCTCCTTTTTATCGTTGGATTATATGGCTTTGATGTGAACGATTTCGATTTGTTGTTAGAGTAGCTCAGTATTGGGGCATGGGGCCCAGGGTTTGATATGCGGCAAGATAGATTTAAACATTACAAATATATGTATTTATAATGTAAAACCTTATATTATGTTGATTGGCGGGGGTAATGTTATAATGTTTAAAATAAAACATTTAAAGAATGTTAATAACAAATGGCGTGAGTATGGTATTTAACGTTACAAATGTATATTCATAACAAAAAAACATTGCTTTATTCGATTGGTAGTATATATATTATATGGTAAATAAAACATTTATTCATGTTTTAAAACCATAGGGCGCGGGATTTATAACATAAGATATATTAAAACCTATGGGGAAAAGGGTGGGGGTTTATTATTAACATGTGGGATAAATAAACCATAGGTTTAATGTAAAATATGTGAGTTTTTTGGGGTATTTAATATATAAAGAAATTAATATATACGGGAAGGGGTATTTTACAAGGGATTTAGAACTTTAGGTTAGAAGTTAATATGAAATGGAGAAATAATGAATGAAATGAATTAAAATACATAGGGTTTAAACTAAGTAAAGTGTAAATAGGCATTTAAGCATAGTTTGTCCCATTTTGATTTTTTACACATAAACTTAGGATAAAATGTATTTTATAGGTTTTTTGAGTATTTTTTAAATGAAAATGGAATTAATTAAGTAGGGTTTTTACTTTCACTAAGCATAAAGGTGTTTTACTTAGGAAATGGATCATAGTTTTGGAAAAGGGTGAATATGCTGATGAAATGGGTTTTATGTAGGGAATCCAATATTTTTAATCAATTAGTTATTGAGCCTTGGGTCCAGTCTCAACAGAAGTCAGAGAAATGCTCTGAGCCTCTTTAACTGAATATTTTTAATACTGGAACATTATGGGGGAGGGGAAATTAGTAATTTTTTCTCAATGATACTTTATTACATGCCTTGCACAACTGCTTTCTACCTACCCATCATTATTTCTAACATTTTTTACTTCATTTGCATGGGTGCATTTAAGCTTGCAACCCTAAATCCATTTTTCTTTCAAAGCATAAAAACTATCTAATTCTAACCTTATTTCATCTGAGGGCTCGGATTAAACTGTTGAGCTCCTTATTTATTCTCTGGAAGTTAAGATTAAACATGAAATTCTCTTTTTAAAACATGAAATTCAAAGCATGAAAAGTTAATATTAAACTATTTAACTAATCATGGATTATGGCATTTATTGACAATCTGCACATAATCATTATTTTTGCTATAAAAGTAAATAGTAGTGGCATTTTGACTTGCTCACTTTCATGTTTTATTTTATCTCTTCTTCTCTTTTGGCGTCCAATTTTTATTCTTTTTTTATCTTTTCTTTTCTAAGTCCTTTGATCTTTCTTTTTAGGACTTTTACCCTCTTTTAATTTTTTATTATTTTCAAATATGGGAAAAAAACTTGCAGAAAGCAAGGTATGTACATATTTACAAGGATATCAAAGTCAATTCAAAAATTATGAACCCTATTATTATAGGACCCTAACAGTGGCTCCACATGGGGATGGCATTTCCTGGTGAAATGTCAAAACCTTTAAGACTAGTAGCCTTTGAATTTTGACTGTGATGACCCTGTAAGTATTTTCTGATATATGCAATTATTCATACTTATGATATTTTACCTCTCAAAGCTTAGGGCCTTCTCTTCGGGCTTCAAATTTGTTATGAAAACATCCAATCCAATCTAAAATCTTCAATGTATATGTACAATGATCAAAGTAAATGAAACTAACTATTTGTTATCTTAGAGGAGTAGTAGTGCTTAGCATTCTTCCATTTACTGGTCCACCTAGCATCTCTGACCCATCCATTTCTTTCAGAAAGAAAGCATTGTTACCTCTGTAACCATAAATAACATAAGGTCCTTTCCATAGAAAATCGAATTTTCCATGTTTACCTTTTTCTTCTCTTCTTGAATCCCATTTTAACACTTTGTTTCCAATGTAGAAATCATCTTGTTTACTCTTTCTGTCAAAAAATTTCTTATATTATCATGGATAACTTGAGACTTAATATAAACTTATTCTCTTGTTTGCTGCAAGTGAATAGTTTGATTAATCCTTCTTTGAATGTCATTTGTTTCAACTTGTAACTCTTGGAAAATATTCATTACTGGTACTCCTAAGGAAGCTGGAAAAACAGCATCCATTCCATAGACGAGCTGGTAAGGGGGTGTACCAATATATTTTTTGGTGATAAGCCTATCTTCCCATAAGACATTGACTAACTTCTTGATGATGTTTACAAGACTTTTATTTGAAGATTCAGCTAGACCATTGCCTTGAGGATAATATGCAGTAGAATAGCCTAGGGTAATGTGATATTTATGACAAAATTTAATCATATTTTTAGATTTAAATGTTGTTGTATTGCCAGTAATTATCTTTTGGGTACATCCAAATATTGAAAGTATGTTGCTTTATAAAAAGGAGATAATGACAGTATATGTGGCTTGCCTAGAGGGCATGGCTTCAATCCACTTGGTAAAATAGTCAGTGGCTATCAGAATCCACTTATGTTGGGTCGATGATGGAGGGTGAATTTCTCCAATGAAGTCAAGACCCCATTGTTGAAATCGCATTTCAGTTGAAATGGGTTTTAAGGGCAGGGGAAATAGCTTTTTCTTACCCTCGAATATTTGACACTTGTGACAGGAGGTCACATGCCTATTAACATCTGCAAACAAAGTAGGCCAGTAAAAACCTACTCTCAGGATTTTTTCTACAGTAGTCTTCTAGTAGAGATGTCCTCGACAGTCACCTACATGAAATTCTTTTAAGATTTTTTCAGCTTATTATTTTAACAAAAAATTTAATAAAATCCCACTATGATCTTTCCAAGAAAGTACATTGTCTAAAATACAAAATATTACTACCTTTAGCTTTAAGAATCTAGATTTTGTTCTTGATAATCCAGGAGAAGCTTGTAAGTTTAGCAATACAAATATAATATCTACATACCATGGTGAGTCTGAAAAGGCTTCACTAATCTTTGGAGTCGCCATCTCTTCCTGATCATCTACTTGGGCAATAAAATTTATGTCTAGGGCATGAAAATTGGATTCGGCCATGAGTTTGGCTAAACCTTGACCTTTTATCAGTTTTGTGGGTTTTATCTCTATTTCATATTCTAAAATTGTGGCAATCCACTTACCTCTTCTACCATCGGGACCATCCTGAGTAATAATGTCTTTTACTACTGCATTTGGGACATAGGCAATGATGTGAGAATAGAGAACGTAAACTCTGAAGTCTTTCATGGCCTTTACCAAAGCTAGGGCTTGTTTCTTCATGATATTGTACTTCAAAGTGGCATCTCTAAGTTTTCTTCTAAAGAAATTTATGGGCTACTCATAGCCCTGATCATTTTTCTGCAGTAAAACTGCAGCAATGTGGTGCTCTGAAGCAAATGAAAAAATGATGAAATCTTGTTTAAAGTCAGGACTTATAAGGACTGGGGTTTTGGTTAAGACCTGTTTGATGGATTCAAATGATTGTTTTTCCTCAGTAGTCCATTTAAGAATTGAATTTTTTTTCAGCATATTATTTAGTTCTCTAATTATTTCAGCTAAATTGGATATAAATCTACTTAAAAAGTTAATTTTTCCTAGAAAGGCTTGTAACTCTTTTATGTTTCTTGGTGGACTGATGTTAAGAATTGCTTTTATTCTTGCAGGATCTATTATAATTCCTTCCCTAGATATTATGTGTCATAGTAACTTACCTTCTTCTAATCCAAATAAGGTTTTCTTAGGGTTTAATGAGATGCCAAACTTTCTGCATTTAATAAAGACTTGTCTAAGATGATCTAAGTGTTCATAATCAGTCTTAGAAAATACAGTTATGTCTTCTAAGTAAATCACTAAGAATTCATGAATTTCCTTTGCAAAGGCTATATCCATAGCTCTTCGAAAGGTTGCCCTTGCATTCATTAAACCAAAATGAATTTTTAAATAAGATAATAAGATAATTTTTAGAGTCAAAATATTATTAAGAGCTAATAATATTCGACATATCTATTTTTAGACTGGCAATCTAAAAATAGATTCCGCCCAATATGTCTAAAAATAGAAGTCCATCTATTTTCCCAACTTGACCAACCATCCACAAATAGCATCCTACAACTCATAGAATATGATCGACATGTCTAAAAATAGACATATTCTAAAAATAGACTTTGCGCCAAAAATAGCCTATGGGCCCACTTAGTGAAGGCGACTCTTTTCACTAAGTTCATCATCTTGTTGAATCTCAACACTCCCTCTCAACAAGATATGGATTATCTGCCACCTCGATCTTGTCTCTATGGTATTCGAATTTTCTCCTGGTGAGTGCCTTCGTCAGAATATCTTCATCCTGATCCTCCGTAGGAATGTAAGAAAGCAACATGATCTTTCGCTACACACAATATCTGATATGATGATACTGGATGTCAATATGTTTAGATCTATCATGAAATACTGGATTAATCGAGAGTTTAATGCAACTCTGATTATCACAATATATCACAGTAGGATCTAAGTGTGAACCGAACAACCCGACCGGGATCTTTCTCATCCATATAGCCTCGCATGCAACCAAAATTGCTGCCATGTACTCGGCCTCCGCTGAACTGAGTGCCACGGATCTCATTTTCCTGCTATGCTAAGAAACTACTGTAGACCCGATACTGAATATCATTCCAGATGTGATATTTCTATCCTTTGGGCTCCTTTCCCAATCTGCATCCGTGAAGCCATGCAGCTTCAACTCATCCGACTGTTTGTACCATCATCCATATCCCGATGTTCCCCTGAGATACCTCAGGACATGCTTTCCTGCCTTCCAAAAGAGCTTGGTAGGCTTAACCATAGCTTTTCAAAGCTGGTTAACAGCATAGCATATGTCCGGTCATGTATTGACTAGATACATGAGCGAACCAACCAACTGTCAATAAACAGTGGCATCCACTACCTCTGCAAATGTAGCATCCTCTTTCCTCCAAACACCAAGAAGAGGAGTGTCGATAGGCTTGCAGCCTTGCATGTTAAACTTCTCCAGTATCTCCTAGGAATACTTTCCTTGAGACACAAACATTCCACCCTTCCACTGCCAAATTTCCAATCCCAGGAAATAATGAAGGAGGCCCAAGTCCTTCATCTCAAACTCCTTTGAAATATCTGCCTTGCATGAGTGTATCAACAGTTCATCACCTGTTAGTATCAAATCATCTACATAAAGGACAATGATCAGCAACTTACCCTCCACCACAATCTAATATAGGTTCGGATCCGCCTCACTCTTGGCGAAACCAAGTCCGGTGAAATAATTGTCTATCTGTGTGTACCAGGCACGAGGTTCTTGTTTCATCCCATACAGCGCTCTTTTGAGCCTGCACACATGCGGCTCGCTGCTAAAGATTTCAAATCCTTCAGGCTACTCTATGTACACCTCCTCCTCAATGAATCCGTTGAGGAATGCAGTCTTCACATCCATATGATTAATGTGCCAGCCCATTTGCGCTGAGAGAGAAATCATGGTCCATATGGAAGAATACCTTGCGACATGTGCAAAGGTTTCTTCATAGTCGATTCCCTCGATCTGTGAGAAGCCTCGGGCAACAAATATTACCTTTTACTTCTCGACGCTCCCGTCAGTAGCTTGCTTCACTTTGTAGATCCATCTTGAACCTACCACTAATTTCCCTTCTGGCCTTGGGACAATATCCCATGCACTGTTTTTGACAATCGAATCATACTCTTCCACCATGGCATCTACCCATGCGGGATCTTGCACAGCTTCCTCGAAAGAGGATGGTTCTGTCACAATACACTTGCTCATCAGAGCCATGTATCCAGTAAATCGGTCATGTGACTATCTCTGTCTGCTCTGTGATGTAGGTGCTCCTACATTCTGCACTGCATCAAGATTCAGTCGCTCAGCTTCTGTAGTGTGCTTCCGCCCTATGATGTTTTGCACTGTAGGAGTGGTTTTTTTCACTCCATGAACCTTCTCTTGTAGCTAATCCACATCCTGAGGCTCATATTTAGGAAAAACTATCTCTTCATATGCATGCAAGTGTAGCTCCCTCTCAAGCGACGACTTCATGGCTTTCTCCTCATGAAATTTGATATCCCATCGCACAACAGTCATCCAACTGTCTGGAAAATACACACGATAATTGTGGGGTGTTTCTGTGTACCCAAAAATATCCCAACCTCTGCGGTCGGCTCCAGCTTCTTCCTGGCATCCTTCATCACATGAATGTAAACAGGTGAACCAAAAATCTTCAAATGAGAAATATCAGGCTTCTTACCAGAAAACGCCTCATCGGGTGTACTCATGCCAAGTACTCTACGAGGACAAGGGTTTTGCACATAAACTGAAGTGTTGAATGCTTTAGCCCACAAGTGTATGGGAAGGCCCTAATCATGCAGCATCGCTCGTTCAACACCCACGATCATTCTGTTCTTTCTCTCCGCGACCCCATTCTACTGTGGCTTATGAGGCGCTATGAGTTCTCTTCGAATTCCTTTTGCGCTGCAAAAGTCTTTGAATTCGCCAGAGATGTATTCACCACCATTATCTCTTCTTAGAGATTTCACCTACTTCCCCGACTCTTTCTCAACCAATGCCTTGAACTCATAGAACTTTGAGTATGTCTCGATCTTCTTCTGCATGAAGAAGATCCAGCACTTAAGAGAAAAGTCATCAACAAATATCACATAACACATGTACTTTGCTATCGAAGCTACTGAGAAAGGTCCACACACATCTGTGTGAATTCTCTCAAGGATCGTCGTGGCGCGACTATCCTTCTCATGAAAAGTGGTCTTCACAAATTTTCCAAAAGTACATCCCTTGCACTGATCTGACTGCGCAAGTGTACCCTTGGGAAGCTCGGTAGAAATCTGCTGCAAAATTTTCAAAGCACCATGGTGAAGATGGCCCAATCTCCTGTGCCACAATTCGCCCTCATCCCGGCTCACCACTACTTCTGCTTTGCCTGCCATTGCTACGCAGCCATCTACCTGTAATTAATAAAGGTTCTTAACTCGAACCCCTATCCTCTTGGTTTGACCCGTTTCTTTACTGCACAGGAAAGCCTTTCCCTTGCTAAAAACAACATCATAACCCTTGTCTTCCAACATAGCCACAGAGATCAGATTCTTCTTCAATCCTGGAACATGCATGACATCATTAAAGATGAAAGGTTTTCCAGACTCCCTCTCAAAGGAAATGGTCCTGATACTAGTCGCACTGTATCTACCATCATCGCCCATCTCGATGTGCACTCCAAGATCCTTCTCATTCAGATCACTGAACAAATATTTGTCTCCGGTCATATGGAAAGACGCACCACTGTCAAGAAACCACACTGATCCCATCACACTTGAAACCAAGCATGCGATCAGTGAAAAATATAGCTCAAATTGTGAGGCTAAGGCCTCTCCAGCTGCAGATCCATCAGCCTGCTTATTTTTCTTCTTCTGTGGACAATTAGTGGCGTAATGTTTGTGTTGGTGACAGTGAAAGCACTTCACCTTGGACAAGTCCTGCTTCTTGCCTTTCGCACTGGATTGAGAAATATTTTTCTTTCCCTTCCCTTTCCTTGCTTTGGTAGCCAAAGCACAATTTTCTTCATCTTAATTTTTCGATGAAGATCCATCCCTGGTACCCCGCCTTATCTCCTCCTACACAAGATCCGACCAAATTCGCTCCCATCTTGGCAGTTTGTCTCGACCATTGACAAAGTCCTCGTAGCTATGCCAACTCTTTGGAAGCCTAAGTAGATCCAAGCTCACCAAGTCCTCTTCATCTACAGTAACCCCCACACTTCCCAGCTCATCCTTGCAGTGGACGAACTTCGTGAGGTATTTTGGTATACTGTCTCCTTTCTCCATTTTTATTTTCCTGAGCTTGTCTTTAAGCGCCAAATTCCTCTGGTCGCTTCTGCTTTGGAACAATTCTGTCAAATCTCTCCACATTAAGAATGGAGAAGCTTTACCATGAAGGATGGACACTATGTGATCCTTCACACCTTCCAACAGAATCCTTCGACATTTTTTTGTCTTCTTTTGCCATGCGTCAAGTGCGGTTGCATCGCTAGAAGTAGGTTTTGGAATTTCAGCATCTATGAACTCCTTCAACCCATTATCATCCAGCTCCGCCTCCATCCTATCCTTCCATGCAATATAATTTGAGCTGCCATCAAGGGCATACTCCAATCACAATCCGTTGAAATACATTTCAATGAATTCTCAACTTCGACACCAAGAAAACACTGCAGCAAATTCGAATTCCACTAGTACAAAACTCAACCACTTCAATAATTGCAATCTTCTCTGATCAATATCGCTCTGATACCATGTAGACATTACATAAATTATGTGTTATATATCCAATATTATCCTGATCACACACTATTTTAACTTCATGCACAATACATAATCTATTCCACCATTGATCATCACATGCGGAAATTAAATCAATTGCAATGCACACATGAAACCATAAAAATTCACACACATTAACACAATGATTTAACGGGAAATCCTGAAGCTGAAAACCCCAACTATCTGTATATAATATATGTCATAGAGATCATGTAACAATACTCATACAAAGCTGATCATATCAAGCTCTTAGTACAATACAATCACTACACACTAATCAGGTCCGATCTTGCAAATCCATGCACCGATCTCTGCCACCTGCTAGCCCGCCTCTACTACGCAATCCCTGCTGAATAATGGCTCTGAATGAAATTGAATCCACCAATCTTGCACTGTGCAATCCTCATTGGCATCTCCACTGAGTGTTGGATGCAATCAATGCATCACTATAGTCACAACTGATAGTCACACTTGCTCTTTCCCCTACCTCTCCACTAGTCTCCACTGAAACTATCCATGCACTGTAGTTAACTGATGTATTCTTCTGTTGATTAATGAGTTATTAATTAGTGAATTAATTAAATAATTAATTCACACCACTCTCACTAGTGTATCAATTAGTTTGACTAAATACAACTAGCTCAACTAAGTCTAACTGAGTTAAACTAAATACAACTCCACCAACTACTTCTATAACTCCACCAAACTCTGTCGCATTGAGTTCTAACTGAATTCCTCATGCATTAGCTCCAGTAAACCCTCAAGAATAGTGTAATTCCTTCTGTCAGTTGTTGTGCCACATCTGTGCACTTAACTAAAGTGCTCCAACAGAATAAGATAATGTTTAGATTCCAAATATTATTAAGAGCTAATAATATTCGACATATATATTTTTAGATTGGAAATCTAAAAATAGATTCCGCCCAATATGTCTAAAAATATAAGTCCATCTATTTTTCCCAACTTGACCAAACATCCACAAATAGCATCCTGCAACTCATAGAATATGATCGACATGTCTAAAAATAGACTTTGTGCCAAAAATAGCTTGCGGGCCCACTTAGTGAAGGCGACTCTTTTCACTAAGCTCATCATTTTGTTGAATCTCAACACTCCCTTTCAACAAGATAGGTATTATCTTCCACCCTGATCCTGTCTCTATGGTATTCGAATTTTCTCCTGGTGAGCGCCTTCGTCAGAATATCTGCATCATGATCCTTCGTAGGAATGTAAGAAAGCAACATGATCTTCTGCTGCACACAATCTCTGATATGATGATACCGGATGTCAATATGTTTAGATATATCATGAAATATTGGATTAACCGAGAGTTTAATGTAACTATGATTATCACAATATATCACAGCAGGATCTAAGTGTGAACCGAACAACCCAACCAGGATCTTCCTCATCCATATAGCCTCGCATGCAGCCAAACTTGTTGCCATGTACTCGACCTATGCTGATTTGAGTGCCACGGATCTTTGTTTCCTGTTGTACCAAGAAAATATTGTAGACCCAATACTGCATATCCCTCCAGATGTGCTCTTTCTGTCCGTTGGGCTCCCTACCTAATCTTCATTCGTCAAGCCATGCAGCTTCAAATCATCTGACTGTCTGTACCATAATCCATATCCCGATGTGCCCCTGAGATACCTCAGGACATGCTTTCCTGCCTTCCAAAAGATCTTGGTAGGCTTAACCATATCTTGTCAGAGCTGGTTAACAGCATAGCATATGTCCGGTCGTGTATTGACTAGATACATGAGCAAACCAACCAACTGTCGATAAACAGTGGCATCCACTACCTTTGCCAATGTAGCATCCTCTTTCCTCCAACCACCAAGAAGAGGAGTGTCGATAGGCTTGCAACCTTGCATGTGAAACTTCTCCAGTATCTCCCGAGCATACTTGCCTTGAGACACAAACATTCCACCCTTCCGCTGCCAAATTTCCAATCCCAGGAAATAATGAAGGAGGCCCAAGTCCTTCATCTCAAACTCCTTTGCAAGATTTGCTCGTATGAGTGTATCACCGCTTCATCACCTGTTAGTATCAAATCATCTACATAAAGTACAATGATCAGCAACTTACCCTCCACCACAATCTGGTATAGGTTCGGATCCGCCTCACTCTTGGCGAAACCAAGTCCGGTGAAAGAACTGTCTATCTGTGTGTACTAAGCACAAGGTGCTTGTTTTAGCCCATACAGCGCTCTTTTGAGCCTGCACACATGCGACTCGCTGTTGAAGATTTCGAATCCTTTAGGCTGATCTATGTACACCTCCTCCTCAATGACTCCATTGAGGAATGCAGTCTTCACATCCATTTGATGAATGTGCCAACCCATCTATGCTAAGAGAGCAAGGATGGTCCATATGGAAGAATACCTTGCGACAGGTGCAAAGTTTTCTTCATATTCGATCCCCTTAATATATGAGAAGCCCAAAGAAACAAATCTTGCCTTGTACTTCTCGACGCTTCCGTCAGCAGATTGCTTCACTTTGTAGATCCATCTCGAACCTAACATTGATTTCCCTTCTGGCCTTGGGACAATCTCCCATGCACTGTTTCTGACAATCGAATCATACTCTTCCACCGTGGCATCTACCCATGAGGGATATTCCACAGCTTCCTCGAAAGAGGATGGTTCTGTCACGATACACTTGCTCATCAGAGCCATGTATCTAGTAAATCGATCAGGTCATTGTCTCTGTCTGCGCTGTGATGTAGGTTCTCCTACATTTTGTACTGCATCAAGATTCAGTCACTCAGATTCTATAGTGCGCTTCCGCCCTCTGATGTTTGGAGCTGTATGAGTCATTTCTTCCACTCCATGAACCTTCTCTTGTGGTTGATCCACATCCTGAGGCTCATCTTTAGGAAAAAGTAGCTCCTCATCTGCATGCAAGTGTAGCTCCCTCTTAAGCGACAACTTCATGGCTTTCTCCTCATGAAATTTGATATCTCGTTGCACAACAGTCATCCGACTGTCTGGAAAATACACACGATAATTGTGGGGTGTTTCTGTGTACCTCACAAATATCCCAACCTCTGCGGTCTGCTCCAGCTTCTTCCTGGCATCCTTCGTCACATGAATGTAAACAGGTGAGCCAAAAATCTTCAAATGAGAAATATCAGGATTCTTACCAGAAAACGCCTCTTTGGGTGTACTCATGCCAAGTACTCTATGAGGACAAGGGTTTTTCACATAAACCACAGTGTTGCATGCTTCAGCACACAAGTGTATTGGAAGGCACTGATCATGCAGCATCGCCCATGCAACACCCACGATCTTTCTGTTCTTTCTCTCAGTGACCCCATTCTGCTGTGGGTTATGAGGTGCTATGAGTTCTCTTCGAATTCCTTTTGCACTGCAAAAGTCTTTGAATTCACCAGAGATGTATTCACTGCCATTATTTCTCCTTAGAGTTTTCACTTGCTTCCCCAACTCTTTCTCAACCAGTGCCTTGAACTCACAGAACTTTGAGTATGTCTCGCTCTTCTTCTGCATGAAGAAGATCCAACACTTACGAGAAAAGTCATCAACAAATATCACATAATACATGTGCTTTTCTATCGAAGCTACTGAGAAACGTCCACACACGTCTGTGTGAATTCTCTCAAGGATCGTTGTGGTGCGACTATCCTTCTCATGAAAAGTGGTCTTCACAAATTTTCCCAAAGTACATCCCTTGCACTGATCTGACTAGCAAGTGTACCCTTGGGAAGCCCGGTAGAAATATGCTGCAAAATTTTCAAAGCGCCATGGTGAAGATGGCCCAATCTCCTGTGCCACAATTCGCCCTCATCCCAGCTCACCACTGCTTCTGCTTTTCCTGCCATTGCTGTGCATCCATCTACCTACAATTGATAATATTCTTAACTCGAACCCCTATCCTTTTGGTTTGACCCGTTGCTTTACTGCGCAGGAAAGCCTTTCCTTCACTAAAAAAAACATCATAACCCTTGTCTTCCAACATCGCCACAGAGTTCAGATTCTTCTTCAATCCTGGAACATGCATGACATCCTTAAAGATGAAAGGTTTTCCAGACTCCCTCTCAAAGGAAATGGTCCCGTTACCAGTCACACTATATCTACCATCATCGCCCATCTCGATGTGCACTCCAATATCCTTCTCATTCAGATCACTAAAAAAATCTTTGTCTCCGGTCATATGGAAAGACGCACCATTGTCAAGAAACCACATTGATCCCATCACACTTGAAACCAAGCATGCGATCAGCGAAAAATCCAGCTCAAACTGCGAGGCTAAGGCCTCTCCAGCTGCAGATCCAGCAGCCTGCTTATTTTTCTTCTTTTGTGGACAATTAGTGGCGTAATGTCCGTGTTGGTGACAGTGAAAGCACTTCACCTTGGACAAGTCCTGCTTCTTGCCTTTCGCACCGGATTGAGAAGTATTTTTCTTTCCCTTCCCTTTCCTTGCTTTGGTAGCCAAAGAGAAATTTTCTTCATCTTCATTCTTCGATGAATATCCATCCCTCGTACCCCGCCTTATCTCCTCCTGCACAAGATCTAACCAAATTCGCTCCCATCTCGGCAGTTTCTCCCGACCATTGACAGAGTCCTCGTAGCTATTCCAACTCTTCGGAAGCCCAAGGAAAGCCAAGCTCACCAAGTCCTCTTCATCTACAGTAACCCCCACACTTCCTAGCTCATCCTTGCAGTGGACGAACTTCGTGAGGTATGTTGGTATACTGTCGCCTTTCTCCATTTTTATTTTCCTGAGCTTGTCTTTAAGCGCCAACTTCCTCTGGTCGCTTCTTCTTTGGAAAAATTCTGTCAAATCTTTCCACATTAAGAATGGAGAAGATTTACCGTGAATACTAGACACTATATGATCCTTCACACCTTCCAACAGAATCCTTCAACATTTTGTTGTCTTCTTTTTCCATGCGTCAAGTGCGGCTGCATCGCTAGAAGCATGTTTTGGAATTTCATCATCTATGAACTCCTTCAACCCATTATCATCCAACACCGCCTCCATACTATCCTTCCATGCAATATAATTCGAGCTACCATCAAGGGCATACTCCAATCATAATCCGTTGAAATACATTTCAATGAATTCTCAACTTCGACACCAAGAAAACACTGCAGCAAATTCGAATTCCACCAGCACAAAACTCAACCGCTTCAATAATTGAAATCTGCTCTGATCAATATCGTTGTGATACCATGTAGAAATTATATAAATTATGTGTTATATATCCAAGATTCTCCTGATTACACACTATTTTAACTTCATGCACAATACAGAATCTATTCCACCATTGATCATCACATGCGGAAATTAAATCAATTACAATGCACACATGAAACCATAAAAATTCACACACATTGACACAGCTATTTAACGGGAAAGCCTAAAGCTAAAAACCCCAACTATTTGTATATAATATATTTCATATATATCATGTAACAATCCTCATACAAAGCTAATCATATCAAGCTCTCAGTACAATACAATCGCTACACACTAATCAGGTTCGATGTTGCAAATCCATGCACCGATCTCTGCCACCTGCTAGCCTGCCTCTACTGCTCAATCCCTGCTGAATAATGGCTCTAAATGAACTCGAATCCACCAATCTTGCATTGTGCAATCCTCATTGGCATCTCCACTGAGTGTTGGATGCAATCAATGCATCACTATAGTCACAACTGATAGTCACACTTGCTCTTTCACCTACCTCTCCACTGGTCTCCACCGAAATTGTCCATGCACTGTAGTTAACTGATGTATTCTTCAGTTGATTAAGAAGTTATTATTTAGTGAATTAATTAACTAATTAATTCACACCACTCTCACTAGTGTATCAATCAGTTTGACTAAATACAACTAGCTCAACTGAGTCTAACTGAGTTAAACTAAATACAACTCCACCAACTACTTCTATAACTCCACCAAACTCTGTCACATGAGTTTTGACTGAAGTCCTCATGCATTAGCTCCAGTAAAACCTCAGGAATAGCGTAATTCCTTCTGTCAGTTGGTGTGCCACATCTGTGCACTTAACTGAAGTGCTCCAAGAGAATAAGATAATGTTTAGAGTCTAAATATTATTAAGAGCTAATAATGTTCGACATATCTATTTTTAGAATAGCAATCTAAAAGTAGATTCTGCCCAATATGTCTAAAAATATAAGTCCATCTATTTTTTCCAACTTGACAAACCATCCACAAATAGCATCCTGCAACTCCTAGAATATGATCGACATGTCTAAAAATAGACTTTGCACCAAAAATAGCCTGCGGGCCCACTTAGTGAAGGCGACTCTTTTCACTAAGCTCATCAGCTTGTTGAATCTCAACAGTTATCACTCTAGTAATTCTCTAAGTTTTGATATTTATATTTAAAGTTCAAAGAACATTAGAGGTAACCACAGACAAACTTTTAAACTCTAGGATCTAGCCTTCCTAGGGTTCAGAGAGGGCTCTCTCTTTAAGATTTAACTTTGTTTTGATTATAAGATATTAGGCTAGTTATGATTGTGAAAATTGGTTTTGATTTGGTTTGGTTTGGTGGGAAAAATCACTTAATGAGATGGATAGAGGGAAATTTGTTTGTCCATTGGGCTAAGGATTCAAAATTCAAGCAGACGGAAATAGGATCAAGGTCAAAAAGTCAAATTGTTTCAGGGCAAGATAGATAAGTCTTTGAAAATCTTGGAAGGTTTTTTGGTGAAGTGGTTTGATGGGGATAAAGAGAAATGAAGGATTCTTTGATCTGGATAGGGAAGGAGTAGACAGAGGTCATTCAAAAGAGGGAGAAATTAAGGGTTCCCTACTCTGGAAATTAGCAGAAAACATAGAAATGATAAACAGTAAAGACATGGTGCTTTTGACAAATCCTAAAATAATACTCCTGAATTATCATTCAAATTTGGAACACATATATGGATGCATGAAACAAAGAAGATAAACAATGACAAGTAGAAAGTATTTCACTACAATGGCTCATCACATGAATATAGAAATATGATGCTAATTGATTTCATCCAGTCTGCTACTCGAACTTGCAACACAAAAGCCTTCAAGTACATAAATATTGACTATAGAAATCTTCAGCAATTTATTCCACAAAAATAATTCAAAGAGTGAAGTATTTATACAAAAATGTTTACAAAATATCCTAGAATGCATCTAGGAATTATCTAAGGAAAAATAAAATATCTTTACAACAACATAGTGATAGTTGCTTAACAAATCAGCAAGCTATCCTATTTATCCGAATAAAATAGAAAGTTGTTTGTGGATTAGGTGCAGCTGGCTGCCTTAGTGTCCTCTTTGCTGGCAAAGATATTTCAAATTTGTTTTGAAATATTGTCTTCTGATCTTATACTCTTTCATCTGATATGCTTTACCATTGATACTCTTTAAACTCTGCAAAAATTGTCTTACTGTTGTAATTTTCTGTTCTCAACTTTAAAAAATCAGCGAACTGTTTTTTATCATTTTTTTCTATCTTTTGATTTTTACAGTAAATCAGTGAGTGATTCCCAAGATTCCTCATTAGGAATTTTTATCTTTTTCATCTTTCTAAAATTCTCATTTGCCTCGGTATATCTGACACATGTTGGTTTTATGACAAATAAGTGTTTTATCTCATGTTGTAGATAAAACAAATCTTCAAAACATCTGTGTAAATCTTTCCCTGTGGGAATTCCTTGTCCTTCTGTCTTATTCAATTTCTCTTTTGCATAATCTCTGATTTTCTTCTTGTAATACTCTTGTGGCATGAGTTTATCATTTATAACAAAAATATTAGGCAAACCTCTTTGCCTCAAATTTTCAAATTTAACCATAAACTTGGTTATGGCTATGTTCATGTTTTCACATTTATCTTCAAGTTGTTTCATCATATTCTTCTTTGTGATGACTTTCCTTATTTCAAGGATTGTCTCTGTCCTATCAGTGATCTCAATTTATTCTAACTCATGTTTTTTCTTGATGTTGAGAAACTTAATCAATTCTTGGGCCTGCTCGGGTTTGGCACCTAGCTCATCTTTGGTTCTCTGAATCTTTGCTTGTGCTGCCTTCAGTAAACCTTTTTTTTCATAGATTACTTGGATTAAGGGCTGCACATCATTGATGGATTCAATGATTTTGTTCCATAATTGGTTTTTCACATATGAAATTGGCTCCTTCAAGGTTAAATATTTTTTTTTTATTATTTAGTTCAATATTTAACCTATTAGCCCTTTGCTCATGAGTTTTGGCATTGGTTTGGGCTAACTTCTTTGTATCTTCAATATTTCCAATCACTTTTTTCAATATGTTAATCTCATTTGTTTGTAGTGTCATTTATTCCATGGCTTTAACTAATTTATTAGCCTCATCTGAATGTTGAGCTGCTGTAGTAAATGATTATGTAGCTAAAGTTGTGGATGATGTCACTGGCACTGCAGTAGCCAGTGGTACTTTGGGTGCCAACACTTCTGCCAGAGTTGAAGGCACAGATGTAGTAACCATGGGAATTAATGTAGGAGTTTCCTGAGCTTTTGTAGTTTCCCTTTCATGGTCAAGCTTGTCCATTTGAATTTCCATTTCTTTGATCTGTCCTGTTAACTCAAAAATCAAGTTCATCATGTCATCCTTCTGAGTCTGTTCTTGTACAATTTCTTTGGCTTGAGGATGTTCAATTTGTTGAAAATGGCAACAAGAAACAGTGAAGGAGGCCTCCTGAAACATCTTTCTTGATCCTAGTTGGAGAGTGATCACCTAAACTAGGTGGGGACCACACATGTGATTTTTGTCGAAAAGTATATTTTTAGACATATGGAGCATGGTCTAGGAGTTGAGAGATGCTATTCTTGGATGATTGGTCAAGTTGGTAAAAATAGATGGACATCTATTTTTAGACATTTAGGTCGAAGTCTATTTTTAGACTGCCTAGCTAAAAATAGAACAGTCGAATATTATTAGCTCTTAATAATATTTGGACTATAAACTTTATCTTATCCTCTTGGAGCACTTCAGTTCGAGCTACAGATGTGGCACATGCAGCTGGAAGAAGGAAATTCGAATTTCCTATGGGTTAGTTGAGCTATTGCATGGTTGACTTCAGTTAGACTCATGTGGCAGAGTTTTTGGTGGAGTTGATTGAGGAGTTGATGGAGATGGTGTTCCAGTTAACTAGTTGAACTAGTTGTAATTAGTTTAACTTCTATTACACTAGAGATGAGTGATGTGAATTAAATATTATTTAATTCACTAATTATTAACTCATTATTCAACTAAAAGAACACATCAGTTAACTCGGTGCATGTACAGTTCAGTGCAGACTAGTGCAAGAGATAGGTGAAAGAGCCGGCAGTTGTACATTAGTTGTGCATGAGATTTGCACAATCAGTGGGATGAGTATGCTAATGATGATTGCGCTGTTCAAGAAAGGCGAATTCGAATTGGTTCAGCCTATTCTCTCCTTTTGGATTGCGCAGTAGAGGCAGGCAGCTAGTGGAGGAGTTTTGAACCTGTGATCGGTTCAAACTGAGCTAATTTTGTGTGTAGCTTTTGGAGACAGTACTGAGTACTTGTGAGGAGTATTTTATTGTGTAAAGTTACATGTTCTCATCCATTTATATGATACATATATCTGGGGGTTTTTAGCTATAATCTTTCCCCATACATGCTGTGTTCTATGTGTGCGAATTGATGTTCTACCGCTTGTTTTATTTTCCGCATGTGATGATTAATTTGTAGAAGAGATTATGTGTTATGCAGCAAATCGAATTTGTGTATGATCAGGTTAATCTCGGTGAATAAATCTTCATTATTCAACAAATTTCTACATGGTATCGGAGCGAAATTAATCGTCAAAGATCTATTATGGTGATTGAAATTATTTCCTCGGACAGAGTCTGCACTCGGGCCAGGTAGCCTCCAGATTCATCTTTCTTCGGAAAGTGAAAGGTCTGGTAAATGCCCATGCAGTCAATCTCTAATTTAGAAATAATTTTTTCTCAAGTGTAGATTGGAAGCGGTTGATTTATCAGCTCTTGGAATTCGAATTTGCAGATTTGTGTTTTTTTTGGTGCCGCGGTGAAAATGTCTTTCAACGGATTGCGACTAGAATATGCCTTAGAAGGCAGTTCGAATTATGTTGCATGGAAAGACCACATGGAGGCTGTATTAGATGATAATGGGCTGTTGGAATTCGTGGAGGAAGATATTCCAAAGCCTACTTCTACTGATGCTGCTGTTGTGGAAGCCTGGCGAAAGAAACAAGCAAAATGTCAAAGGATTCTGTTGGAGGGCATAAAGGAAAGGCTTCTCCATATTTGATGTGGAAAGCCTTGACAGATCTGTACCAGAGCAAGAGCAACCAGAGGAAGTTGGCGCTCAAGGATAGACTCAGAAACATCAAGATGGAGAAAGGAGAGAGCATCCCCAAGTACCTCACGAGGTTCACCCAATGCAGGGATGAGTTGGGAAGCGTGGGAGTGACGGTGGAGGATGAGGACTTGGTGAGCTTGGCTCTCCTGGGTCTTCCGAAAAGTTGGCATGCATATCAAGATAGTGTCAATGGTCGGGAGAAATTGCCCGGATGGGAAAGACTGTGATCTGATCTGGTGCAAGAGGAGATCCGGCGGAATACCAGGGATGGATCTTCATCAAAGGCATCTGATGAAGAAGACTGCGCTTTGGCTGCCAAAGCAAGGAAGGGGAAGGGCAAGGAGAAGGCTTCTCAATCCGGTGCAGATGGTAAAGAGCATGACATGTCAAAAGTGAATTGTTTTCACTGTCACGATCATGGACATTACGCCACGAATTGCCCCAAGAAGAAGAAGAACAAGCAGGCTGCTGGAGCTGCAGCTAGTGAGGCTCTTGCCTCGCAATTTGAGCTGGACTTCTCATTGATCGCATGCATGTTGTCTAGTGCATTGGGATTGGGGTGGTATTTTGATAGTGGCGCTTCCTTTCACATGACGGGAGATGCAAATCTGTTCAGTGACTTGGTGGAGAAAGGTCTCCAGATGCATGTTGAGTTAGGCGACGGTGGACGATACAATGCGACCGGCATTGGTACCATAACCTTTCATAGGGAGTTAGGTAAACTCATTCTTTGACAAGATGTATTGCATGTACCAGGTCTAACAAAGAATCTGATCTCAGTCGCAATGTTAGAGGATAAAGGGTATGAAGTTGTCTTTAGAGAAGGGAAAGTTTTCCTTCGGCACAAGGCAACGGGACAAGTCAAAAAGGTTGGGATTCGAGCAAAGAATATCTACAGACTTGAAGTAGATGGGATGTCTACGGAGCTTCCTACTGTTGGGAAGCGGAAGGAAGACATGCAACTGATGCTTGAGAGGGAGCAAGTTTTTCATGCAGGTGAAAGTGAACCTCGAGGTGTGGAGCAGCCACAAGAGGATCATGGAGTGGGAGAAACCACTCATGCAGAGAAATTTCGTGCCAGATGTGCAGAGGGAGTGCATGCAGTTATACCACCAGGTGAGAGGTGGGGTGACATGCATGAATAATCCCAAGAGGATATTTCTGGGCAGAATTCATGAGATGGTGTGGATCTCATGAGTTGAACCTGGCTACGAGGTGCCCACAGTGCAGCAGTAGAAGATCAGTTGGATTGATGTAGGCAGATCAAAGTGACAGTGTCAGATACTAGAGCACGGATCAGAGTTGACAGCAAGTGCAGAGTGCATGGGTACAAGAGATCAACAGCGCAGTGGTTCCTGATGACATGTGCAATTGGTACCAGCAGAGGTCGAAGAATTTGATAGATGCATTATACTGATAGATTTTTTTTGAGCCTATTCAGTTTCAGAAGAGTTGCAGAGCAGATGCATGGAGTTGCATGGCGTTTATGAAGGTTGCAGGGTGAATGCATGGAGTTGCATGTCGCATGCATGAGTTTGCATGGTGCATGCAAAGGGTGCATGGCGAATGCATGGAGTTGCATGTCGCATATGAGTTGGAATACACAAGGAAGGTCAGCAGGTAGTTGCATGGAGTTGCATAACATGCAACGACATTCTTTGGCCGAGAGACAAGAAAATGGCAACAAGAAATAGTGAAGGAGGCCTCCTAAAACATCTTTCCTGATCCTAGTTGGAGAGTGATCACCTAAACTAGGTGGGGACCACACATGTGATTTTTGTCGAAAAGTCTATTTTAGAGATATGGAGCATGTCTAGGAGTCGCGGATAGCCTTGATATTTGTTTGTAGGGTAAAATATGGACATCTATTTTTAGACATTTAGTCTAAGTCTATTTTAGACCGCTATTAAAAATTAGAATAACAATATTATTACTCTAATGAATATTGGACTACAAATTATCTGACCTGTCACATTCTTGGCCTAGGCCATTGTAGATGTGGCACATGTACCGAAGAAGGAAATTCTGACTCTGCAATAGTTGAGCTATTGCATGGCTGATCATGACCGTATGTATGGTGCTTTGTGGAGTTGATGGAGATGGTGTTCCAGTTAACTAGTTGAATTAGTTGTAATTAGTTTAACTGCTATTACACTAGAGATGAGTGGTGTGAATTAAATATTATTTAATTCACTAATTATTAACTCATTATTCAACTAAAAGAACACATCAGTTAACTCGGTGCATGTACAGTTCAGTGCAGACTAGTGCAAGAGATAGGTGAAAGAGTCGGCAGTTGTACATTAGTTGTGCATGAGATTTGCACAATCAGTGGGATGAGTATGCCAATGATGATTGCGCTGTTCAAGAAAGGTGAATTCGAATTTGTTCAGCCTATTCTCTCCTTTTGGATTGCGCAGTAGAGGCAGGCAGCTAGTGGAGGAGTTTTGAACCCATGATCGGTTCAAACTGAGCTAGTTTTGTGTGTAGCTTTTGGAGACAGTACTGAGTACTTGTGAGGAGTAGTTTATTGTGTAAAGTTACATGTTCTCATCCATTTATATGATACATATAGCTGGGGGTTTTCAGCTATAAGCTTTCCCCATACATGCTGCATTCTATGTGTGCGAATTGATGTTCTACAGCTTGTTTTATTTTCCGCATGTGATGATTAATTTGTAGAAGAGATTATGTGTTATGCAGCAAATCGAATTTGTGTATGATCAGGTTAATCTCAGTGAATAAATCTTCATTATTCAGCAAATTTCTACACAATTGGTGGAAGCTTGAGTTGTTTCCTTAATGTTGCAATATCAGCATTCTTTTTCTTCACTAACTCTTCTGCAGCTTTAACATTTACAGGATCATATCCAACTTGAATGACCAGCTCTTCTAAAGACTTAATCCTAATTCTTTGTCTTAATCTGCTTATATTTTTCCTTGATATCAAGATCTTTTTCTTCTGCTGTTTATGAGGAGGATGCCTCCATATTCTGTTGTTTCTCTACCACTTGTGTATTTGAATTATCTGGATTTCCTTCATTCAAATTCTCTGTAATTGGCTCATTTGTAATGACTGTAGTAGCATCTATATTTTTTACTGTAACATCTATGTCTTCTACCTCAATAGTCACTTTTTCTTTATCAAGTGGGTTTATCTTAGGCTTTTTATTGTATCTTAATTTGAACCTAGTTTCAGTTGTTGTCTTAGCAATATACGGTACCTTCTTCTCTGACTCTTTTGGTAGCTTTTTCTCTTTGATTTGCAGTTTGTAAGGTGTGACTAGTATCACCCTGTTTAACTACATCTACCAAAGTGTTTTCTACCAATTCAGTTTGATTGACATACTTTTCAATCTCTGGTTTTTTCTCATGAATGTAAGGTGTTAGTTTGCACTTAACCCTCATTTTGTCTAATATTACTTGTGGATCATAGTTTCATGAGCAGCTTTCTTCAAATATGTACTCAAATAATATTTTGGTTGCTTCTGTCTCTGCATCTCTGTGATTACAAATAAAGGGCCCCACCTGATTTTTTAAATTAAATTGTGTTTTCTTCTTAGCTGCTAGGAAGTTGATAGAATCAGTATTTAAGATTTACTTGATGTATTCCAAGGAAAAAACCCTCATTGCTACATATTTAGGTAGTTTTTAGGGTAGAATATTAGACCCCAAAACTCTTATTTGTGTGTGTTTTTCATATAAATACCAATCTTCAGTTCTAGTCTGCTCTGATAGTTGTAGAACTTTTTTCATTTCATCATTGATCCTTGGTTTTTCAGTATTTGTCAACATGTTTATCAATGGATGAACAAAGAAGTCTGAAAACTCTGCATAAGTGAACTCTGTGGACTCTTTTCTAATCAAAGATGTCCAAAAAATGACTGAAGGTGGATTTTCTTCTATATCCAGCTTATGGAGGGTTATAGGGAACTTGTCTTGAAAATACAAGAACATATGAAAGAGAAAGGATGTATATCTAAACACCCCTTCAGTTGGCAATTTAACAAGCTGATCATGGATATTATCAGCAATGTATTAAACATAATTGAAAATGACAGAAGGAATTTGTCTTGGTGCAAAAGTAGATATGAAACCTAGGATTGATTCATCTGTATGCTCATCTGTAAAGTATCCTAGGATGAATGACAACATGGAAATGACATGCCTTGAACATTCTGGAATTTTGAAGTATAATATGGAGGGTTGATTTGTGGAATTTCAACATGTAAGGGCATGAATACTTGGAAAATATGAAATATTTTGGGAAAATCAAGGCCAATGTACAACTTTGTAAGTGCTTATATTGACAAAGGAACTGCTTTAGGATCAGGTTTGAGCTTTAACCTCTGGTTTATGGACTCAGCGGTAATTGTAAACAGTATTTATTTGTTTGAATTTACTATTTCTCTTTGTTCATGTACATAATAGTTCTGACACAACCTAATAACCTCTGGGCATGGATGAGTGATTAGAACAACATATTTGGGTAGATTTGACTCCTAAATTTGGACATCTTCAACCTGATCTAAGGATTTTTCAAAGCTCAAGTTGTGGAGGTCTAACAGATTGAATTCTACTATCAGATCTGCTATTTTATAGTCCACATCTGCTAAAGGTGTGTGTTCAATGTCTACAACAGGAGGTTGTAGAGGATTCATAATGATTGCAGCCTTGGAGGACATAGTTTGAGTGGATTTTGGCATTTTCAGGTTTTATGGATTACTGAAACTATGTTTTTGGGCTTTCTAGATTCTTCTGTAAGATTAAATGGTTTACAGAAGTGTTTCTTGATTTTGACAGATGTTCTTGGATGAAAATGGTTACAACTTGGTTCTTTCCTTGGATTTCAACCTTTAATTTTAACTTCAAACTGTACTTCAGACTCTCACTGGTTTATAAAATAAGAAACAGGGGTTTATTATGTTTTTTCAATGAATATTGGTCTAAAATTGATTGAAATTTGGCACAGAGGGTTGGGGTTAACTGCAGAGGATTTCTGTGCAAGATTGGGATCTTTTAAAGTCTGCAAAAACTAAAATAAATTCAATTTTTTCCTTTAAAACTAAATGCAGTATTAAAACAAGGGTTTTTAATCAAATTTTGACATGAATATAACCTTTTTCGGGCAATTAGAAGCTTTCTTTAGGTAAATAAGCTTTTACTGGATTCATTTCCTTAAGAAAATTCTTCTTAGAATGATAATAGGCTATTTTTTCTCGGAAAATACCTGATTGTGCAGGTATAGGTCTTCGTAACAGTTTTTGAGTTGTTTGAATGAGTTTTTGGTAGCTTTTGAAGGCAATCTGGGACTTTTCAGCAGTCTTGACATCAAATGCAGGCGTTTTCAGGTTCTGGGTTTTGAAACAATGCACAGGCTCCGTTTTTTTCAGTCGGGAGGACGAATACAGTGAAATAGCGTAGGAAAGGGCTTAATGGCGTAGTTTAGAAGTTTTATTAAATGCTTTAGGTCTAAAATTATCTACAATTAATGGTTTTCACATTGGACATATGGTGGTTTGGAGGTTTTAAAGGTGAAAAACCACAAGTGTTTATCGTGCAAATTATAGGTGGTATATGGTATTACTAGATCGAATGTGATCCAATAATATTTGGCCGCATGGAGGAGGGAGAAGGGCGCAAAACATCCTATTTTGCATGGTTTTAAATGTATTATGGTCGCGCAACTTAATTTGAGATATCGCCTTTTCATCGTTGGATTATATGGCTTTGATGCGAACGGTTGCGATTTGTTGTTAGAGTAGCTCGGTATTGGGGCATGGGGCCCAGGGTTTGATATGCGGCGGGATATATTTATATGTTACAAATATATGTATTTATAACGTAAAACCTTATATTATGTTGATTAGCAGGGGTAATGTTATAATGTTTAAAATAAAACATTTAACGAATGTTAATAAATAATGGCACGGGTATGGTATTTAACGTTACAAATGTATATTCATAATGAAAAAACATTACTTTATTCGATTGGTAGTATATATATTATATGGTAAATAAAATGTTTATTCATGTTTTAAAACCATAGGGCACAGGATTTATAACATAAGATATATTAAAACCTATGGGGAAAATGGCGGGGGTTTATTATTAACATGTGGGATAAATAAACCATAGGTTTAATGTAAAATATGTGGGTTTTTTGGGGTATTTAATATATAAATAAATTGATATATACAGGAAGGGGTATTTTCTAAGGGATTTAGTACTTTAGGTTAGAAGTTAATATGAAATGGAGAAATTCCATAGCTTCCACCACATAGTTTCAGCTACAATGGAGGTCGGTGGGGGTTCCGATCCCTCCCCTCCTCTGCCAGAATTGCTCGCCTTTAAGAAGCTCATCGCTGGTTCTCTCAAGAGACCACTCTCCGTGACACAGCAGAAATTCGTTAAAAATCTGGATTGCATCCCAATCATTAAGCTACCAATAGCAGAAACATGCAAATCGGCAGTCAATCTTGCAGACAAAGGGCTCATCGGACAGTTTACAGGGCTCTGGCCCTCTCCCAAATTCGTGGAGGCCTGGGTGTAGAGGAACTGGACACCGCTTGTAACAGAAGGAATCAAGAGCCATTTCATAGGAAAAGGATTCTAGTCTTCGTGTTCGAAAGCCCGAAGGTTAAAAATTTTATTTTCAGGAAAGGCCTATACTTCATGGGGCCTTAGGGTCTTTACCTGAACAAATGGACCCCTGACTTTGACCCTACCCAGGACATGTCGTCTTCCATTCCAGTTTGGGTCTGTCTACCTCACCTCCCATTACACTGCTGGAATCAAAAATCATTGCAAGCTATCAACAACTCGCTGGGAAGATATATCGATCAAGCTGTCTGAAAAGATCAATACTTATGCGCACGGATCTGCGTGGAGGTCGATCTGGAGGAAGGGTTACCAGAGGCAATAAAACTTACTGCAGCAGATTGGACACATATTCAAGAGCTGGACTATGAACAGCTACCCTTCAAATTCTGGTTATGTCACGGCTATGGTCACTTCGCAAGACACTGCAAAAAAAAGGAAGGAGAGGAGAGTGAGAACGCGAAAGCATAAAAATGGACCACAGTGCAAAAAGCAGGGACAGAAAAACCTAGAAGTAAAGGAATACCAAAGGAAAACAACCCCGGGCCAATAGGGAAAGAACAAAAAGACCGGACCACCAACCCCATCTCGAAATCAGGAGCACAAAATGCAGAGTCCAGTAAGGTCACAAAAGTGTCGGAAGCAAATAAGAATAGCAGTGAACAATCAAGACCCTCCCATAATGGGAAAGGAGTATAGGAGCAAGGGCAAACAACGGGAACCCCTGAAGTAGTCCCCTCCCCCTCATATGCAGACATAGCAAGAAAGAAAGTGCATGAATCTCCAAGCTCCTCGAAGGATGAGATATTAGAAAGGCCTGCCAAAAGAGCAGGAATAAAGTCTCGCAGAGAAGCGAGGGAGGAAGAAGCGGAAAGCAAAAAGACCCAAGGAAGTCAACCCACTATAGAAATTTTAATTGGTAGAAACACAAGGACAAGGCCACCTAAAGGAGGAGGCCCAACCACCCCAAACAGTAAGCAATGAGAATCGTCTCTTGGAATTGCAGAGGGTTGGGGAATCCGACGAAAGTAGAAGCGGTCAAAGATCTTATGAAAGTGGAACCAGCAGACATCCTAATGCTCCAAGAGAAAAAAATTGAAGGGGAATCTCTCCTAGAGATCAGCAAAAAGAAATGGAAAAAGAATGCAGGAAAAGCAGTAAGTGCAAGGGGCTCCTCTGGTGGAATAGAAACCTTGTGGAAGGAAGATCAGTTCAGGCTTGTCAACTCTCACAACACACAACACTGGTGTTTTACAGAGATGAAGCACATACAAAGTAAGTTAACCATTTCAATATTCAATTTATATGTACCGGTATTATATTCTGAAAAGAAAGATTGTTGGAAAACATTAAATGATTTTTTGCAACTAAATTCCCCAAACAATATAATTATAGCTGGATATCTAAATATAGTGATGAAAGAAAGAAAAAAGAGAGGGGGCAAGAACAGCAAAGATCAGATGATTTATGTAGTATAAGACATGATACAACAATGGGACCTATTGGACTTTAAACCAAGAAAAGGGCTTTACCCCTGGACAAACAATAGGACAGGGGAAGATCATATATCCGCTAGACTAGATAGATTCTTGGTCCAAAGCACAATGTTGATGGAAAGGAGGCTTATCTCTTCATCCATTCTCTCCAAACTTACCTTGGATCATAATCCCACCCGGTTAATGCTAAAGGAGGAAGAGAATTTGGGGCCAATCCCATTCAGATTTAGCCCATTGTGGAATGGAAAAAGTGGCTTTGTTGAGACAGTCTGAAAGGCATGGAAAACCGCAATCAATGGATCTCCCAATTATGTTTGGGAACAAAAATTAAAAATAACCAAAAGGGCTCTCAAGGAATGGAGTAAACTCCCAACAAATTCTCCCAAAGACCAAAGAATTGAGGTAGTGCAGCACTTAGAAAATCTACAAAGCGAAATGGATACAATGGAAATAACCAAAAAAGAACTAGAAAAGGAGCAAGTAGCCCAATGCAAAACATACCACTCCTTCAGAAACGAAGAATAGTATTGGAGACTAAAGTCCCGGAGCCTCTGGCTGGAAGCTGGAGACAGAAACACAACATATTTCCATCGACAATGTAGAGCCAGACTCTCCAGGAATCACATCTCAGATATCACTACCTCCGATGGGAGGCTCTGCAAAGGAATATAACAAATAAAATCTGCTGCTGCATTACACTTTCATCATATTTACAGCAAAGAGGTAGATGATTGTGAAGAAGACAACATAGAATTCCTTAAGAACATCTCGGCATTGGTCACCAAAGAGGACAATATAGCATTATTGAATCAAACCAATGAAGAAGAAATAAGTAAAATTATTTGGTCCATGGACCCATACAAAGCCCCCGAGCCAGATGGGTTCACCATTCATTTCTACAGGATATGTTAGGATATAATTAAAATGGATCTCATTAGAATGATAAAAGGATTCTTGAAAAAATCAAAAATGGGTGGCAGCACCAAGTCAACATTCCTAGCTCTAATACCTAAAGAGACAAACCCTACCTCCTTTGACAGGGTCAGGCCAATTTCGTTGTGCAATGCCTCACATAAAATAATTGCAAAGCTTCTTGCAAATAGAATAAAGCCACTGTTGAGCAAACTTATATCAGATTCGCAAGGGGGCTTCGTCAATGGGAGACACATTTTGGACAATGTAATCCAAGTCCAGGAAGCCATGCACTCCAGCAATCTTGGAAATGAGAAAGGCATGCTGATCAAGTTAGATATGGCTAATGCCTTCGATAGAGTTAAGCTGTCTTTCCTCTACCAAGTACTAACTTCCTTTGGATTTGATCAAGAGTTTGTAAAACTGATCCAATCATGCACTAGCAGTCCTTGGATAGTGCCTTTAGTAAATGGGAGGCCAACATATTTCTTCCAAACCACGAGGGGGCTGAGGCAAGGATGCCCCCTCTCCCCATTTCTCTACATTTTAATGGCGGACACACTCAGAGGAAAGTTGGAGCAGGACATGATAACAGGAGCTGCCCCAGGTTTAAAAACTACAAAGGATCTCAAAGAAATAAATCATGCTTTGTTCACGGATGACTCCCTCATGTTGGGAGGAGCTTCAACCAGAATAGCCACTGCATTTAAAAACACTCTCCAAGCATATTGCAAAGTATCTGGAGCAGTAATCAACGAAAGGAAAAGCGCAGTATATAGTTGGAATTCAAGGGAGGAAGAAACTCAAAATATTGCTAGCAACTTGGGGTTTAATGGATTCTCAAAATGGGACAAAATCAACTATCTAGGATTTCCATTAACATTGGGCACAAACAGAGTCAACCTGTGGGAGGGTGTAATTACAAAACTCAAAGGAAAAATCGCAGCATGGGGAGGTCAATGGCTATCCCATGGAGGCAAATTAACACTTATAAAATCTGTTTTGTCATCTCTACCAATATATCAAGTGTCATATCTTATGGCACCCAAGTCAATTTCAGGACAAATAAATAAAATTATGAGGGATTTTCTATGGCAAGGAGGCAAAGGAAACCAGAACAAATTCCATCTGGTTAAGTGGGAGATCGCAAAGCGAACAATGAAAGAAGGAGGCCTCCAAATTCGAGACCCAGACTTTGCCAACATAGCCCTGGGATACAAGATTCTTTGGAAGCTACACAGTGAACCTAACCACCCAGTCAGTAAAGAACTAAGGCACAAATATTTACCAAATAAAAATCTCAGAAATTTGCAAAACGCAACCAATAGAAGGAGCTTGATGTTATGGCAGTTATGCATTAAGGGAATGTGCTTCTTCACCCAAAACTTATACCACATCCCTGGAAACGGAAAACGAGTCAAGCTGTTGACTGATCAGATAATGGGCCATTCACCAATAGCAACACAAGATAGTCTGCAAGAAATCTATGCATATTTAAAAAACAAAGGAGTGAAGACAGTATGTGAAATCTCAATATGGAATGAGTTCGAGCTCTGGATGGATTGGAGCTTTGGAAATAAACCAGATCATCTTCAGCAGCAATCAGAAAAGCTCAAACAGGAACTTCGTGAAGTAGCCCCGGTGCATAAAACAAAGAATGATAAATGGGGATGGGGAACTACAAAATTATGCTCTTCAGTCAAAGGCTACGAGCTGCTTCAGCCACACAGAGATCGACCAGTCCCAGCAAAGTTTTGGAAAGAGGTATGGGATCCAATGGCGCTGCCAAAGGTAAACTTCTTCTTCTGGACATTAATGCATAAAAAAATTATGACCGGTGAAAATCTATTGAAAAGGAACATAGCAAGTCTGCATAGGTGCTCATTATGTAAAGAAGGCATGGAAACTATGGAGCATTTGTTTTTTGATTGTCCATTCGCAAACAAAGTTTGTACATACACACTCCAAGGCCTAAATGCTGCAATCCCCACAAAAATTACAGTTGTGGACTTATTCCTCTCATGGAAAGATCGTTATCCTCTACTCCATCTAAATTCTTCATGGGCCAAAATCTAGATCATTGTTCCCAAATATGTGTGTTGGAAGATATGGCTAGTGAGAAATGAACAGATATTTAACAATGTAACTTGGACTCCCAGTATGGTAGCAGCAAAAGCAAAAGGACTCCTCCTTGAAACATTGAATTCCCGGAAAATCAAAGAAGCCTCTTCGGTACAACAAGAGGAAAAGAGCTAGCTTGGCACCCATGCATTTACCCAATGGACGAACAGCATTGATAAACCTCTCCACAATCCCGAATGGAGGCTAAGAGATAAGGATGAAACTTTTCAGAGTTGGTGGAGGAAGCAAGGAATAACTATAGCTTTCTTTGATGGTGCCTCTAAAGGAAACCCCAAGAAAACAGGATCAGGAGGACTAATATACTCTCCAGATGGAAGCATCAAAGAAACCTTCAGCTGGGGACTAGGACAGTGAACTAAAAACCAAGCAGAAATTCTGAGTTTGAAAAAAAAATTCCAAATATCCATAGAAAGATGTCACCGGGAGCTGCAAGAATTCGGACACTCAAAACTCCTGATCAAAATGATACATACGCAAGGTCAATTCAATGATGCTGGTTTAAAAAAGAATCTGCAAAGGTTGAGATACATTCTCCAAGACTTCATATCCTTCAAATGCTACCACATCCTCAGATAATCAACAAAGAAGCCGACTCCTTTGCCAACAAAGGTTGCCTCTTGGCCCAAGGAGACCTCAGCATAAATGGAGGAGATCCAGAAACAATTTATATACCATGAAAATAGACAACAGCTGGAAAAAGAAAATGTATAAGACTTGCACTAAAAGATGTAAGGTTGCGGCCGTTTGAAGTACTAAATTAATAAAAATCCATACACGTTTCAGTAAAAAAAAAAAAAATATGAAATGGAGAAATAATGAATGAAATGAATTAAAATACATGGGGTTTAAACTAAGTAAAGTGTAAATAGGTATTTAAGCATAGTTTGTCATATTTTGATTTTTTACACATAAACTTAGGATAAAATGTATTTATAGGTTTTTTTAGTGTTTTTTAAATGAAAACAGAATTAATTAAGTAGGGTTTTTACTTTCACTAAGCATAAAGGTGTTTTACTTAGGAAATGGATCATAGTTTTGGAAAAGGGTGAATATCGTGATGAAATGGGTTTTATGTAGGGAATCCAATATTTTTAATCAATCAGTTACAGAGCCTTGGGTCCGGTCCCAACAGAAGTCAGAGAAATGCTCTGAGCCTCTTTAACTGAAGATTTTCGATACTGGAACAATATGGGGGAGGGGAAATTAGTAACTTTTGCCCGATGATGCTTTATTACATGCCTTGCACAACTGCTTTCTACCAAACCATCATTATTTCTAACATTTTTTACTTCATTTTCATGGGTGAATTTAAGCTTGCAAACCTCAATCCATATTTATTTCAAAGCATAAAAGCTATATAATTCTAACCTTATTTCATCCGAGGGCTCAAATTAAACTGTTGAGCTCCTCATTTATTCTTTAACTATCTACTGATTTGTCAAGTTTATATTGTTTGATGTATCTTTATTCTCTATCTAAAACATGAAATTCAAAGCATGAAAAGTTAATAGCAAACTATTTAACTAATCATGGATTATGGAATTTATTGACAATCTGCACATAATCATTATTTTTGCAGTAAAAGTAAATAGTAGTGGCATTTTGACTTGCTCACTTTCATGTTTTATTTTATCTCTTTTTCTCTTTTGCGGTCCATTTTTTATTCTTTTTTTATCTTTTATTTTCTAAGTCCTTTGATCTTTCTTTTTAGGACTTTTACCCTCTTTTCATTTTTTATTATTTTCAAATACGGGAAAACAACTTGCAGAAAGCAAGGTATGTACATATTTACAAGACTATCAAAGTTAATTCAAAATTTATGAACCCTATTATTATAGGACCCTAACAGGAGTAACAACACTTCCATATTTATAATTGTGAGTGGTAGGCTTCCTTGTCCCCATAATTTTTCTTTCAAAATTTCTTTCTAACCTAAATGCCTTCTCCAATGAATCAAGTTCCCAAAGGCAAACCTGATGTTGGATGTTATCCTTTAAATTCCCTATGAACACATCAATATTGTGCTCCTTTGGAATATCCTTTACCCTTATATTTTTGGAAGTCCTCAATGTGCTCCACCATTGAACCCTTTTGTTTGTGATTTATCAATTGGCTAAAGAAGGTGTTGACCTTTGTATCCTCATAATGTGCTAACATTTCCTCCGTGAAAATTGACCAAGTGATAATTTGTTTACGAGAGAAAAGCCATCTATACCATACAAATGTATTGGGTTCTAAATATAAATTTTCAATTCTTACCTTTTGCGTGTTTTTCACATTATGGAGATCAAAGTATTGCTCCATTTGTAGTATCCATTTTACGAGATCCTTGACATCAAACGTCCTCGTATCAATATTTAGAATATGGTGGGTCTTCAATCCAAAATTAGAGTCTATGAAATCACGATTAAAATTTATTTTGTTCTCATCGTGAGATTCCTATACTACCTTTTGGCCATTAGGAAGCATTTATTGTAGCAACTTTGTCAAACCTTCCTTCAAACCTTCCATGTCTGCGTTTAGATCATTCTTCATGTCTTCCATGTTGCCTTTCATTTTTTCTTCTATACCATCAATATTAGCTTCCATGAAATCCATCTTAACTTTCGTTCCATTCTTCTTAGCTTCCACGCCTTTCTTCAAACCATCCATCTTAGCTTCCAATTCATTTTTGGTTACTTTTTTCAAGAGCGAAATTTTTTGCACTTGGTCTCGTAATTTTGATATATCATGTTGCACTTCTTCCTCTTCATGTGTCATAGTAAAGCTTTCTAAGGGCTTAATTAGTGTGGAAATATTTTTGGGATGAATTATATAACTCAATACTGATATATATATCCTTCAATATTTCCTTGGAATCGTTTCAAAGTGATTTTTCAAACAAAATTTATGCAGTGTTTTTTAAAATACACACCTTTTTCTTGATTTCAGGAGCTCGATCTTGAAACGGTTGTAACTATGTAATTTTGGATCCCCGAGATCTGAAATTTGGTCCTATTGTAGCACTCTAAGTCTTATTTCCAATGCCATAGGTCAAACCTAATTTATATTCTTCAAGGTAAATTTATGCCCAATCTCCCACAATTACCTAATTATGGGTTGGTTCCACAGAGCGAACTTGTATGGCGTGCTACATGTCACTGTTTTGACCTTCGGCTCTGAAATAGATACAAAAGAAAAGCCATCTATACCATACAAATGTATTGGGTTCTAAATATAAATTTTCAATTCTTACCTTTTGCGTGTTTTTCACATTATGGAGATCAAAGTATTGCTCCATTTGTAGTATCCATTTTACGAGATCCTTGACATCAAACGTCCTCGTATCAATATTTAGAATATGGTGGGTCTTCAATCCAAAATTAGAGTCTATGAAATCACGATTAAAATTTATTTTGTTCTCATCGTGAGATTCCTATACTACCTTTTGGCCATTAGGAAGCATTTATTGTAGCAACTTTGTCAAACCTTCCTTCAAACCTTCCATGTCTGCGTTTAGATCATTCTTCATGTCTTCCATGTTGCCTTTCATTTTTTCTTCTATACCATCAATATTAGCTTCCATGAAATCCATCTTAACTTTCGTTCCATTCTTCTTAGCTTCCACGCCTTTCTTCAAACCATCCATCTTAGCTTCCAATTCATTTTTGGTTACTTTTTTCAAGAGCGAAATTTTTTGCACTTGGTCTCGTAATTTTGATATATCATGTTGCACTTCTTCCTCTTCATGTGTCATAGTAAAGCTTTCTAAGGGCTTAATTAGTGTGGAAATATTTTTGGGATGAATTATATAACTCAATACTGATATATATATCCTTCAATATTTCCTTGGAATCGTTTCAAAGTGATTTTTCAAACAAAATTTATGCAGTGTTTTTTAAAATACACACCTTTTTCTTGATTTCAGGAGCTCGATCTTGAAACGGTTGTAACTATGTAATTTTGGATCCCCGAGATCTGAAATTTGGTCCTATTGTAGCACTCTAAGTCTTATTTCCAATGCCATAGGTCAAACCTAATTTATATTCTTCAAGGTAAATTTATGCCCAATCTCCCACAATTACCTAATTATGGGTTGGTTCCACAGAGCGAACTTGTATGGCGTGCTACATGTCACTGTTTTGACCTTCGGCTCTGAAATAGATACAAAAGAAACTAAAGTCCATGCACTTTCGGTCACTTTTTACATAATTCCAATCCAATGTCTAAAATGAACATTATGAAGATATTCCCTCGGCCACCTATTTGAGATGAAATTTTGGAGCCTACGGAAACCCTAACTTCCTCAGATCATATCTCCGAAAATATAGAAAACCAAGATCTCAAATTTTACATGACGTTCCTCAGGATTTTGGCTCAAATGGATTTTTTTTACAACTTCTGAACCTTCATAGAAAAAAAATTATAGCGAAAATTCCAAGATGACCTGTTTGCAATAATGAAACCCCATAATTCAAAGCTCTGTTACCAAATGTTATGAAACAAGTTCAAAAAATAGAAGAAAAGACAAATCAAAAACTTAGAAATCAACCTCTTCGAGGGGGAAAACTCCTGTACATAACATAAATTAAAAATTCTTGGATGATACAAATTAAAAAACCTCCTTTCTATATATAGGAGTCCAATGGGTCACAATATAATCCTAGCCGACATAACAATAACAATGCAAGGGAACAACAATAACAAAATTGAGCTTCTATGGGGCACAATAATAACAATATGGGGACTACATGGGCACAACAATAAAAATAATGGGGCTATAATAACAATAAAAATAAGGGGATACACTAGTATTATAAGGACCTGGTAGAACCTGAGCTTGCTCCCTCTCAGATAGCCCCTGGATTGGCAGAGGCAAATGATCAGGCTGGTAATGTCGCTAACTCTCCTTCCTCTTTAAATTCTTCTCTTTCCTCTTTGTTAAAATTTTCAACAAATTCTGGTCCTTCCATGCCTCTTTTAGTAGAGTCTTCATGTATTTCAAACCTCTCATTAGCCATGGACAAAATTATTACTTCCATCACTCCTCTTTTGATTGAAAAAAATCCTTATAACCTTCGGCCTAGGGTGAAACGATCTATGTCTGATTAGCCTATAGGGGGGTTGGGGATTCTCTCGGATCGTGACAGGCCTATAAAATCTAGGGGTAGGAAAAATGATCTGTATCAGGTTCAATTGAAAGCCAAATTATACATTGTAGATGGAAAGTAGTTATCTTTAGAAGGGGCGCTTAGAGCATTGCATGCATTGGTTATTGTTTCTAAATTATTGTTTTGTCCTATAAATTTAGAGGGTTTGCTAGTAACCGTAAAAAACTAGCCCTAAAATATCTTCTTAAACTATATAACCCTGATTATTTTTCTCCAAGATATTATGGGTGTGGGAATTCATGTTTCGGCTTCCCTTGGGAAATTATTACATGGATGGTTAGTGGTGATGTTGGATGCAAGAGGAAGATCTGGTGTTCTGGACATAGGTCTTCGTGATAGTGTACTTCATTTAAATATCTCCTGGAGCTCTGAGTCGGTTTTGGGAGTGAAGGTTTACTCCATTGAGTTGTGTTCCTCTTTCACCCTTGTAAAAATCTATGGCCCTATTCTTGAGAGATTCAGGTTCTGGAATGACTTATTTACAAAATATTTTATGAAGGTTGTGAATCTCATGGTGGGTGGAGATCTAAATTTCTCCCTTATAATGTCTGAAGAAAAGGGGGCCTCAAGCCCAAGTGGATCCCCTTACTGATTAGTGGCCTCATCGACTTAAACCTTATAAAGTTGGTCCCTACTTGGAGGAATAGGAGGGTTGGTGAAGCCAGAGTGGCTAAAAGATTGGATAGTTTTCTAGTAAAAGGGGACTTTTTCAAATACATCATTGGTTGTAGGCAATGGGTGGGAGTTGGGGGGGAATCTGACCATTTCCCTATCCTGTTGGAGCTCTCTGGCCCCAAAACAAATCTAGGGTCGCCTTTAAAATTCAATTCAGGGTGGTTAAAATATCCAAGTTTCAATGTCCTAGTAAAAGAAACTTGGGTTCTGAGAGATGGGTCTCAAATACTTTCTCATGCTCAGGCTTTTATGGTTAATCTAAAATCTCTAAAATCTAAAACTATCATATGGGCGAAAGGGAAAAGGTTGAGGGAGGATTCAAAATTCAAGAGCATTGAGGAAGCTTTGGAAGCAATGTAAATTCCATATGCTGACAGCTATGAATCTGAGGAGAAGAGGAAAAGGATAAGAGGACTTGAGACAAAAAGGAGAAATTTTTTAATCGGAATTGAAGAACAGTGGAGAGAAAAAATTCGCGTGATATTTCTTGAGGCGGGGGATGAAAAACAAAAAATTTCCAGAATTATGAAAAGGGGAGGAAACTTTCAAATACCATTTGGGAAATGAGTAGGCCAGACGAAGGAATGGAGAAATCCTTTGGAGAGATGGCCTTACTAGGAAGAGATCACTTCAAAAATCTCCTTAAGGCTCTCGATGGGACCTCTAATATTGCAGAATTCATCCAGGTGGCCCAACTCTTTCCCATATATGTTGAGGAGGAAGAAAATGAGATGCTTATGTCTCCAGTTACAAAAATCGAAGTGGAAAGTGTTTTAAAGTCTATGTAAAAAGACAAGAGCCCTGGTTCGGATGGATGGATAGTGGAGTTATACCAACACTTTTTTAACCTATTTGGGGATGAATTGGTGGGGGTGGTGGAGGAATCAAGGATCAAGGGGGGGCATTCATTAACCTTTCAACTCTACTTTCCTTGCCTTGATAACAAAATCGGATGTCCCTGTCTTCTCTGATGAATTCATACCTATTTCCATTTGCAACTATATTTAAAAAATGATTTCCAAGATTATTGTTATTTGTCTGAAGCTTATCTTATCATGCAATATCTCTAAAGAAAAATTTGGTTTTTTGGATGGCAGACAAATTCATGAAGCCATTGGAGAGCCCCAAGAAATAATGCATAATATGAAAAATAAAAAAAATAAAGGATTTATTGTGAAAATAGATCTATCAAAAGCATTTGATAGGATCAGTTGGATATATATGCACCTTCTACTGACCCACTTGGGGTTCTACAATGGAATTATAAATTGGATTATGGGGTGTATAACAAATGTGTCCTTTTTTGTTCTAATAAATGCCTTTGCTTCTCCTTTTTTCCACATTCATAGAGGGCTAAGACAAGGATTCCCTCTGTCCCCTCTCATTTTCTTATTAGCAGTGGAAAGACTTAGCCAGATACTGCACTCGGCTAAGAGAAACGGTGATCTAAAAGGTATTGAAGTTGCTACCAACTTGTCCATATCCCACTTACTTTTTGTGGATGACATCCTTCTGTTCAACAATGGTTATAGGGATGAAGTTCACCAATTTAGATGTCCCTTGGAATTGTTTCTCAAGGCTACAGGAATGAGTATAAATTCACAAAAATCCTTCATTTCTTATGATTATCTTTGGGAGGGGAATATTAAAATAATTGGGATCTCCATCCTCTTTAAAGTGACTCCTATGGGGAACAGCCTCAAAATACCTGGGTTTCTTCTTAAAACCCGACTCCTATAAAAGGATCGATTGGAATTGGCTGTTGGAAAAGATTGAGAAACAAATTATTTTATGGAGTTTCAAATGGTTGTCTAGGGCTGGTGTTATGAAACCAGCTCCAAAAATAGAAGAGAAGAGAGAACAATGCCTTAGAAATAGCCGCTTCGAGGGGGAAACCTCCAATAAATTACATAAATGAACAATTCTTGGATGATACAAATGACCAAAACCTCCTTCTATATATATGAGTCCATGGGCCCATAATATAATCCTAGTCGACCTAACAATAACAATGTAAGGGAAAAAATAATAACAATATTGGGGTTACAGGGGTACAACAATAACAATAAGGGGGCTACACTAATAACAATAAGGCACTAAACTAGTAATATAGGGACCTAACATGCCCCTCTCCTTCAAAAAAAGTGTTGTCCTCAATGCTTGAGTAGCTCTGGGTGTTTCAGATAAAATTCTCATCCTCCCCATGTAGAATCTTCAAGTGGGTAAGTCGGGTAAGTCTTCCACTTAATGAGAGATTAATTGGATCGACAAAGTTGTTAGAATTAGCCAGAATCACTTGTGTTCCACATGATTTACAAGTGCTCAGTTCCTGCACATTGTTTTCTTTGAATATTTTCACCTATAACCTTCTTTAAGAATGAAACATGGAAAACTGGATGCACTCGTGAAGAGGCACGAAGCTCCAATTTGTATGCCATAGTACTAAGATTTTTCAACACCTTGTAATGACCATAGTACTTTGGCGATAATTTATTATCCTTTTTAGCTTGCCTGAGGGACATTTGTTTGTATGGTTGTAGCTATAGAAATACCCAGTCTCCTACATCAAAACTTCTCTCGCTATGATGTTGATATGCCTATTGTTTCATTCTATTTTGTTCCAAATTTAGGTTATCCTTTAAGAGTTGGAGAACTTCTTGTTTATGCTCAATATGATCTTCCACTACTTGAACCTTAGAATTGCTCCCAAAGGTGATGTGATGGATGCAGGGATGATATCCATAAAATGCCAGCAATGGGCTATTTTTGTTGCAAGATAGAAGAAAGTAAGAAAATTCACATTCAAAATGAGTAACCACTTAAACCATTGTGTTTGTTTATCAGATACAAAACAACGAAGATATCCTTCCAAACATTTATTCACTATCTCAGTTTGACCATCGGATTGAGGATGACAAGTGAGCTATGAGATAATTGAGTACCCAAACAAGAAAATAACTCCGTCCAAAAATTTCCAGTAAAAATGCGATCTTTGTCGCTCACAATAACCTTTGGGTTTCCATGTAGATTTTAAATTGTGTCCATAAATGTAGTAGCAACTGTACTTGCTTTAAATGGATGAGATAATGCACAAAAGTGTGCATGCTTGGTAATTCTATCCACCACCACCATGATGGCACTCTTTCCTTCGACTTAGGTAAATCTGTGATAAAATCCATTGAAATATCCTCCCAACGTTGACTTGGAATGGATAAAGGTTGTAGAAGACCCGAGGTCTTAATTGTCTCAACTTTATTTTTCTGGAAAACCAAACATTCCACCACAAACTTTTTAATATCAGATTTAAGGCCATCCTAAAAAAAATCTTTCTTCACCCTGTGGTAATTTTTTAAAAATCCTAAGTGTCCTCCTAAAGGAGAAGTGTGCAATTCCAAAAAAATATTTTGTTTTAGTTGGGAATTCTTACAAAGATATAAGCAATCTTCGTACCATAAGGAATCATTTTTCCAACTAAATGTATCAGATGTACTAGGGTCTTGCTACAAATTTTGAATGAGTGTCCACACTTCTTTGTCCTTCTTCCATTCATCCCTTGCTTTGGTTATCCAATCTGGTTGGATAATAGAAATGGCACAAAGCAATGCTTCCACCTCTTAATTCTTTCTTGAGAGTGCATCTGCAACAACATTTACTTCCATTTTTTGTATATTATTTCAAATTCATAACCCAACATCTTTGTGACCCATTTTTGCTACTCTTCTGAAGATAGTCTTTGTTCCAAAACGTGTTTAAGACTATCATGATCAGTTTTTACCTTGAAGTCTCTTCCAATTAGGTAAGGTCGCCATTTCTTTAGTGCATGTAGTATTGCTAACATTTCGTTCTGTTGAGGCCTCATAAATCTGTGGCAACAACAAGGGGGATAACCACCTGATCCAGACCTTAAGACAGTTCCTTTTTCGTTTGGAATAGTGGCTCTAACTAGATATAATGGGAACAGTTTCCCAGAGTTGGGGTTTTTGTTTGATTGCTAGATTTCTCTCAAAGGGTTTGCATGAAGAATTACTAAAAACTAAAACAAATTTATTCTAAAATGAAAAACTTTAAATTAAGTCTAATTTAATCTAACCCAAGATAATATTGATGCGATATAGAATGGTATATATTCAATCTGTGATGATTAAGATCATCACAGATTTAATAGAATTAATACTTTGTAAGATGATTCTCTTGAAAAAAAATAGTTAATTAAAAGAAAATGAAAAACATATTGCATATATCTAATGACTATATATAAAACAAATCAATTTCTATCTTTATATCGTACAATAGTGCAACTTGATATTTCAGACAAAAACAATTAATTTCATATATAATTCATGGAAGCTGGATTCATCACTAATATTCAAAAACAGAATTAGCATACATGATAATAGTACCAGATGTGTACTGCTCTTTTTATCTGATCAGTGATAATAGGCCACATTCAATTCTTCTATCAAGGAGTCTTTCAAAGAATACAGAAGTGCATCAATAGTGATCAACAAAATGATATATAACTGAAAAGGACATGTTCCATTACTTTATCAAGGCATCCACAAACTTACTTACAATTAAGCATTCTTTGCAAATGTTCTCAATAAAATTTTGGACCCTTCTCTAAATGCATGAGAAGGATTTAAATACTAAACTAACATTAAATTATTACAAAAATGTAGAGGAGGTTTCAAACAACCTTTCTATAAAAACTTAACTTAAACATTAATCTAGGAACTTTGAACTAACAATCCTGATTTTTTGAATTCTACCCTTCTTTCTAAATGTGATCACGAAGCTGACAAATATCTAGCATCGATTTAAGTTGATTTGGCTGTGATATCCATGATCGAATATGTCCCTTGAAAATAGCATTTGAAATTACTGACTGTGATCTTTTTGTTAAATCTGTAAGAGACTGAAGAGTTTGATGTTAATGGTAAGGTTTGATCAGAAAATTCCAGTAATTTTCCTGATCAAACTTATTAAATTTTTTTATAATTTCCTCTTGTGTACTGCTCTCTGTCTCCATTTTATTTCTACTTCCTTTGTTCCTGAAAACACATCAGACGTGTTTTCTTTGAGAAGTTTTGTTTTAAATAATTGATCACACGTAGACTGAATAATTTCATTTGATTTCTTGGACGTCTTTGTTGCTGCTTTATCTGCTTGATTAATTTGTGCTCTCCATTCTATGAATAACAACTCTTTATGAAGCTTATCTATTTGTGGTAGATATAGCTTTATTTTTTGTATCTGAAATTTGCCACTGAATGTGTTCTTTGATCTTCTTTTCAAGTCTTTCACATTCCAGTTTCTGAATTGCTATGTGCTAAATCATTATCTTATTGGAATCACAGTAAGAATCAGCCATGGAAGCTTAGTGACAAAAAATTTCTTGTTCTTTCTTTAACATAGTGTTTACATCAAGTGCTTCTTTGATGAATTGTTCTAACTGTGGTTGACTTTGTAACTCAGCCATTGATTTTTCCAGATGTGCTTGATTTTCATCTAGCTCTATTTGATACTTTGATTTGAGGCTTTCAATATTTTCATGAGATTGAGTTGTGCTTATTTTGATCTGCTCCATGGATTTGGCTTTCTCTTCTTTCAACAACTGTTCTAATTCTTTCACTTTGGCTTCCTTTTGTTTCAACAATATTCTAACCTCAATAGCTTTATCAACAATAGCGGTAGCATATGCTCCTGCATATTGTGATAACTTGGCTAGATGTTTAGTGGGGTCATCTTCGGAATCCTTCCAAAGTACATCAACTAATTCATCTGTTGGTTTTGGATTTGTTTCATCAATTCTTCTTATTTTATTCCTTTTAACTACAGCTTTGTAGCTAGGACTGTAGAAAATGTCTAAGGACGGAATATCTTCAATCTATAGGATTATCTAATCTGTAGGGTAGGCCGGTATGATTTCTTTTTCATGTACTGCTGGAACTCTCTACAGTGGATTGATAGTCTCAACTATTTTCTGTGAAGGCTCTAGTGTTTGAAATCTTTGTGTTTGATTAGCATTTGCATTCTGTTTGGGAGTCTTTATTGCTTCAGAAAATTCTTCCCATTCATTCGTCAGATCTTTCACTTGAGGCGGCTTGAACTGATCCAACATGTTATGAGTCTGTTGAACTGTTTCCGAATTTGATTTTATTCCATTATTCTTTGTTTTCTCCAGCCCTTCTATCTCTTGAATAATTTGGTCGATTTCTACATTTGTTTTCTGAGATTCAGATTCATTTTCAAATTGATCTGAATCATCATACTACTGCTGTGATTGACCTGATTCATTCTCGGATATGTCTTTCATTTCATCATCTATAATAACACTTGGAGTTTGTTTTTCATCTTCAATGGTCAACATATTTGTAATATCCCTTTTTAGGAATAGCTAACAATCCATGGCTGGAAAATGCTTTTTCCAGAAATGGAGGTAGCAGGATTTGATACCAAGACTTGGATCCCTTAGACCAAAGTGTCTAAGACTGAAATCCAAGTGTTGGGACCAAGGGAATCCTTCTAGGGTGGTCAAACAAGCCTCCCACACCTAGTTCCTTCAGAAATTTCCCAAAGAATGGGGCTGCAACAATGTATGAACATACAATGGATTCTCTTTTTTATTCTTCTAAGCTTGCTTATGTGAAGATGTAAATAGCCAACATATGTGATTATATCAGTAAAATGGATGTAGCCCCAAGGGTTAGCTCAATCGGTGGAGTCCCCGCTTGAAGTACTCCCCGATTGGGAGGTCCGAGGATCAAATCTCGTTGACACCCGACGGGGTTAGGCCTCAGTGTTAGGCCCGACAGTAGATCCCCCTGGGAGGATGTACTGTGATTTATTAAGACCCTGGATGTAGCCAGTACGTGTGTGCGGGCACATAGGAAAGTGAACCAGTTGGAAAAAAAAAAAAAAAAAAAACAGTAAAATGGATGCAATAACTTGAGGAATCAGTCATTCAATCAATATAATACAAGCCTCTCATTACATGCATGATAAATATGAAGAAAACTTCTAGATGAAATAAGCCTTAGGCTATGACTGCGCAGTGTATAAAGGCACTGCAGCATAAATGAAAATGATACAAAGATATGACAATATGAAGCTCAAATAAAGTGGGGGAGCATGATCTAAAACCCTGAAAATACAATACATCAATCCTCTAGAAGGATTGGCTGAAATACAAGCAAAATGGCATTCCTATAGAAATGTCGGAGTTGTTGGGTGGCAACAACAACTCAAGAACTGGAAATAGATGGAGAAGGCTGAAATGGCTGCATCAAATGAAGAACCCTCCTACAATGGAAATCTGAAGTGAAAGGCTGATCCCTCCACCAAAGATCTCACCCTCCAAAGTGTCTGTTAATCCCTCACAGCAAATACTCTCCAAAAATAACACTTTCTAAAAGAGGGACTGCGTTGTTAATGATGGAAAGTGGTTGGCATAATGCCAAATATAGTGTAATAAGCTCATGAACCTCCTTTTTTGATCTCCCAAAGGGATGGAAGCTCCCTCCTCTGAAAAACAAGCCAAGGATAGTGTTGTAGAAAACCTCCCTAGCAACACCCAGCAACACTACACAATCTCCAGCTAAAACTCCGTTGATGAAGAAGGATGAGGCTTGACCTCAATGTCTAAATATGGAGAATGGAGTGCAATCCTCCAAGAGCTACTCAAGAAGGAGAGGAAATCCTAAACAATAATTCCCCCGGCAATTCTTGCTAAACAGCAAGAGACTGCAACAAGTCCAAAGGACCAAAGATGAATAATACTCAACATGAAAAAAAATGGATGCTTTGTCCTCCTTTTAAACAATGTGAGCTCCCTCTCCATGGACCCCACTCATTAGGGTTTCCTTCCTCTAGAAGCTTCCCTCCTTTTTCACTGCGCTGTCCCACAAGATGCCTTCCACCTCCTACCACTGTGCAGTTTGACTTGGTCAAACTTGACCTAGTCCTCCTACAAAAGTCTCTTTTCACACATGGAGGTGTGAAATCCAGCTCTATAAGTGATACTTCTTAATGATAAGAGTATTTTTATTCCTTATATATAAAATGAATAGGTCTCCTACCCACTTTATTCATCTCCTAAGTGAAAATGTCAAAAATTAATATTCCACAAAATTTGGAATATTACAGTCCTCCCCTCTCAAAGATTGCTTGTCCTCAAGCAAGTACAAGGATAGACTAATTTATTTCCCCTTAATTTACCTGTAGCATCCATGCATGATAAACTCCTCCAAGAAAAGGATTCCATATCATCAATCAAGTGTCCAAGTTGTCCCTCCATCATATGTAATCTAGCCTTTGGTGAACATCCCCAGATAGCTATCATGTAGAAACAAATATCCATGAAGGAAAAAATGGGCTGTCTAAGGGCCTCCTTGAAGCATGAGATCTGATATATAATGGGAATCATCATCCCCATGTGAATCTCCCATCCCCAAGCAATCATCCATACAACATAAGCTGCCTCCCAACATGGCAACTCATAGAAATCTCTCTCCACCTTGAGCTCCGGAAATGAAGGTGAGCTGAAAATATGAATATGGAAAGTCTCATAGATTGCCCCATGTTGTCCTTCTCTCCACTTGTGATAATATTAGAGTGTGTTTTGATCATGGGCTGCAAAAATATTTCCCTCAAGGGGCAAAATGAAGAGCAATCCTCCAAGGATCTCTCCTCCATCAATGATAATCCGGCTGGCCCAAGACATTTCATCCATGATGAGTAGGACATGATCATCATAGAATACCCAAATGACATGTTTGTTGTAGGTTATACCATGTTCAGCAAGGTACAAACAATTTCTCATAGGGCTACAACGCAACCTCATCCACTGCAGCTGCAGAAAATAACATGGCAAGTACTATACAGAAAATATCACCTCTACTACTGAATAGTAAATAGATGAGTGAATCAGTAATACAAGATCAAATACATGCCCATATATATATAATTGATGGATATCATCATCAAACTCATGGCCCACCGCAAAATAAGTCAAATAAGTGGTTGTGGTGGCCATGTCTCTCCTCATGTTCCCCTTAGAACATGCCATGCATAAACTATGGGAATCATCTTCCCTCAAGGACACACCAAAATCATGTGTCAATCTTCCAATCATGCTTCCGATAATAATATGAGACATAACATCAAATAGAATCATGATCAACAATAAAATAGGGGTATTAGTGATGGTTTCATATGGTGCTGGAAAGTACCAACTGTCTCCCAAGGGTGCATAACGCAGTTTTGCAAAATGCTGCTTTAGAAATGTACAAGGCAAAATGTTTTGAAATACATGATAATCATATGAATTAGCTGAACATGTGTAGAATGGAAAAATATTTTCCCAAGGCCATGTAAAATATGGATTTCTCCATCATATGGTTTGGCCCAACTTTGCTCGTGGAGAAACATGAAAAATCTGCCCCTTTGAGGAGCCATGCACTCCAACATAATGATAATAGTATGTAAATCAGCAAATGTAAACACAAGGCTCTTACCATAAGTTGGAAGTAAGATGATATATGGATCCATGTATGTGACCCTGCTCCCAAGTGTCAGCACTGTGAGCTCATGCAAAAAGGTTCTTGTCCGTGCCAATCTTTGTCTCTTGACATGCTCCTTGTCAAGAACACCTCTGGTGATGCTACTGCAGATATGAAGCTTCTCCAAAGATGGAAATTCCTCCTAATCAGTCCAAGCCAAGGAGTAATTTCTTTGCACTATGAGAGTGCCCTCCTCTACTCCTGCAACACCATACATCATATGAGAGAAAATATGCTTGTGCTCTCTCCAAGATAGTTCAAGCAATCCAAGTGCTTGTTGCCTCCTCATGCTCACATCATGTAACTCATGTGATGAAGGTATCATGAATGATATATATACCATATCAGCTCGATGTATCCCTATTTTCTGCTGCTCAATGATGTAAACATCATGCCACCTCTTCTCAACTCCCATCCTCCTGAAAAGAGGATACACCAAGTGATGGCCAAAATCCTTCAAGAGGAGCCAACGCAGCCAAGCCTCCTGCTACCCGGTATCATATATTTTCAAGTGGCTAATCAGTCTCTTGCTCCTCATCCACACCCACTCATCTCCTTGTGGATTTCTTCTCCTTCTTCCTCCTTTGGTACTACTCCCATGAGGGCTACCATTCTCCCAAGCCATATCTTCCCCTTTGCATTTCATGGAAAGTTGAAATGCAACTCCTTGGAGACCTCCTAGAGAATATCTCTCACCCATGGTTATGTTGGATCCATGAGGACTCAATTGTGATGGAGGTAACATCTCCTCTCCACCCATGTTTAACAACGCTGCTAATTCCTCCAATGGTGTAGCAGTTGTTTCATCCTCCGATTCAAAATTTGTTTCATTATTTTTCATGGGGGTATCATGGTTCACTCCATCCTCCAAAAGTTCACACTCCAACCTCAATGGTTGAATGCAACTTAACCAATATGTATGAGGATGAGGGTTCATCTCCTCCTTGAGCCCTTTGCACAACGTAGTGCAATCATGGTGCTCTAGAACAGAAAATTATGTAGATTCTTGTACCTCTACATGTGAGTTTCCACATTCCCTTAAATTATTTGTTGAAATGAAAAGTGGAAATTCATTCATACCTTGGTGGAACTTGGGGTTTTCTTCTTGTATGGCTGCATTAGTTGTCTCCTCCAATGCAATGGCTGCCTCCTCCATAGATGTAAAAGGCTTCCGTCCCAAAGCTGTGACAACGTTGGTGCAATTCTCCTCCCATGGTGGAATGGCTTTCTCTTCCCTTGTCCTCTCTCCATCAAAGGTTTGGATCAGCCTTTGAGCAAATTCTACAAAAGAACTCACCCTTGAATGGGCCAAGGGTTTGAACCACCAATCAAAGGCTTCATCTTCCATGTGCAGCGCTACAATCTCCATTGCTTCTTTCTCTGCCACTGGATGTAACAAGAAAAATGCCTCTAGCTTTTTCACCCAAGCTCTAGCTGAAGTGTTCCCATCAAATGTAGACAGTAGAAACCTATTGCCTTTGATTTCTCTTTTTCCATAGGGCCTTCTCTCCTCCTTATGTTGAATAAACTGTGGGAACGTTGTAGCTCCCCTGAATTCTGCAGAATAGGATTTATACTCACTCAGGAATTGATCTAGAACCTGATGATCCAAGCATCTCCCATGCTTGCTTTCTTTTTGAGAATAGGAAGTGCATGGACCTTCCTCTTCTTCTCTTTGCTTATCCTCCTTGGGGAGGCTCTTCTTTGTTCTGAAAAATAGATGATATCAATCTCATCTTATTTGTCATCTTCTTCTACTTATTTCTTGGGCTTGAAGGCCACAGGCTAAGCCAAGAAAGGTGCTTTGATACCACTGTAATATCCCTTTTTAAGGCCCACGTGGTGTAGAACAGTCGGTGATGGGGTGCACTGTTAAGGCGCTCCGTTCTGTAAGGTCACCGGTTCGAAACCCGTGGGTGGCATGGGAGGAGAAAAAAGGAAAAAATTAGGATTAGTCTAAAACGAGAAAAAAAAAATATCCCTTTTTAGGAATAGCTAACAACCCATGGTTGGAAAACTCTTTTTCCAGAAATTGAGGCAACAGGATTTGATACCAAGACTTGGATCCCTTAGACCAAAGTTTCCAATACTGAAATCCAAGTGTTGGGACCAAGGGAATCCTTCTAGGGTGGTCAAACAAGCCTCCCACACCTAGTTCCTTCAAAAATTTCCCAAAGAATGGGGCTGCAACAATGTATGAACATACAATGGATTCTATGTGTTATTCTTCTGAGCTTGCTTATGTGAAGATGTAAATAGCCAACATATGTGATTACAGTAGTAAAAGGGATGCAATAACTTGAGGAATCAGTCATTCAATCAATACAATACAAGCCTCTCATTACATGCATGATAAAAATTAAGAACACTGCTATATGAAATAAGCCCTAGGCTATGACTGCGCAGTGTATAAAGGCACTGCTACATAAATGAAAATGATACAAAGATATGAAAATATGAAGCTCAAATAAAGTGGGGGAGCATGATCTCAACCCCTGAAAATACAATACATCAATCCTTTAGAAGGATTGGCTGAAATACAAGCAAAATGGCATTCCTGCAGAAATGTCGGAGTTGCTAGGTAGCAGCAGCAACTCAAGAACTGGAAATATATGGAGAAGGCTGAAATGGCTGCATCAAATGAATAACCCTCCTCCAATGGAAATCTGAAGTGAAAGGCTGATCCCTCCACCAAAGATCTCACCCTCCAAAGTGTTTGCTAATCCCTCGCATCAAATACTCTCCAAGAATAATGTTGTCTAAGAGAGGGACTACGCTGCTAATGATGGAAATTGGTTGGCCTAATGCCAAAGATAGTGGAATAAGCTCATGAAACTCCTTTGTTGATCTCCCAAAGGGATGGAAGCTCCCTCCTCTGAAAAACAAGCTAAGGATAGTGTTGTAGAAAACCTCCCCAGCAACACCCAGCAACACTGCATAATCTCTAGCTGAAACTGCGCTAATGAAGAAGGATAAGGCTTGACCTCAATGTCTGAATATGGGGAATGGAGTGCAATCCTCCAAGAGCTACTCAAGAAGGAGAGGAAATCCTAAACAGGAATTCCCCCGGCAATTCTTGCTAAACAGCAAGAGACTGCAGCAAGTCCAAAGGACCAAAGATGAATAATACTCAACATTTAAAACAATGGTTGCCTTGTCCTCCTTTTAAACAATGTGAGCTCCCTCTCCATGGACCCCACTCATTAGGGTTTCCTTCCTCTAGAAGCTTCCCTCCTCTTCCACCGCATTGTCCCACAAGATGCCTTCCAACTCCTACCACTGTGCAGTTTGACTTGGTCAAAATTGACCTATTCCTCCTACAAAAGTCTCTTTTCACACATGGAGGTGTGAAATCCAGCTCTATAAGTGATCCTCCTTCATGATAAGAGGATTTTTATTCCCTATAGATAAAATGAATGGGTCTCCTACCCATTTTATTCATCTCCTAAGTGAAATGTCAAAAATTAATATTCCACAAAATTTGGAATATTACAAGATTCAAAGTGATCCGGATTTATGCAGGAACGCAAGAAAATACAGAAATAACCATAAACATAGAAATACTGCGGAAATAAGGCTTCATTTAATTAAATATCAAATCACATAAATATGCTTACAAACATGATGGAAATAAAATAGCTAGGGTGCTGGTAGCAAATATCTGAGAAGAGATGTGGCGGCTACAGACCTCTGAACTGTGTTACAATGAGGCTTGAGGGCCTATTTATTATGGAGAAATGGAGAACTCTAAACGTCCAAAAACCTAACCCTAGGAGATGAAGCGCCAAAAATATGGGTCCCGTTTGGGTAAATTGGTGTTTCAACTTCCTGGGGACGTAACTTTGGCAAACTATCTCCGTTTGGGGCTTCAAAACAGCTCCAAAAGTTCAGGACCCGAAAAACTACTAAAAATAGTAAGTTGTGAAAAAAACTGAAAGAGACAATGGTGGGGCCCCAAGTGGAATAGGCGGGTGGCCACCGATATCCACCTGGATCATTCCTCCCCCCTTAGGAAGAAATGGTCCCCATTGCGTTGATTTCCTCCATGAGATGAGGAAACTTCTGTTGAACTTGGTCCCTAGTGAACCACTTGCCTTGGTGCAGGAGTTGGCCAGCTTTGACAACCCGATACAGTTGGATCTTCTGTTAGCAAGTTTTCTTGATTTGCATGTCCATGATACAGTCTATGGTGGCCTGTTCCATGCAGTCTGGGTTTAACTCTTTTGGTGTGAGTTCTTCTGCAATGTCAAAGGTTTCCAATAGAGCTGGGAAGTAGGGACGAAGGTAGTCTACATTGAATACTGGGTGCAGAGCAAGGAATGGTGGAATACTGAGCTCGAAGGCATTATTCCCTACAGCCTTGGTGATGGTGTACGGCCCAAATCGGAGCGGGAAAATCTTGCGGTGGGGTCCAGTGAGGCACTCCTTCTACAAATGTACCCACACTTTTTTGCCCACCTGGAAGTTGTGTGGTACCCTATGTTGATCATTTTGTTGCTTGTACTTAGCATTGGCTCTGTCCAATATGTCATGAACCTGTTGGCGGATGTGCTAAATGCGCTCGATGAAGTTGTTTGCCTTTTCAGCTTCAGACTGGACATGAGCCGAATCATCCTGAGTAGTTGCAAATTTCATGGCTACGTCAATGGGACATAGTGGTTGCAATCCCAAGCCCACCTAAAAGGGGTTTTGGTTGGTTGAGTTGTGGAGAGCCCAATTATAACTGTGTTTTACATAGGGAAGGCTCTCATCCCATGTGCATGGATGCTTTGAATTGTACATGTGCAGAATGTGTACAATCATCCTTTTGACGACCTCTGTCTAAGCATCAGTTTGGGGATAAAAAGTTGTGGACTTGGTGAGCTTGGTGTCCAACATTGACCAGAGACTGGACCAAAATGTGCTGAGGAACCTGCTATCGCGATCTAATATGATAGACAGTGGGATACCAAAGTGCACCCACACTCGCTCAAAGAAGAGTTTAGCAGTGGCTTCTGCTGTGATATTCTTCTTGCAGGCCACCATAATGGCCATCTTTGAGAATCTGTCGAAGACCATGAAAACACAGTCATTTCCATGCTTAGTAGAAGGAAGGCCAGACATGTAATCCATGGAGATGGATTCCCAAGGTCGACTAGGCATAGGTAGTGGAGTATAGAGCCCTTGCTTCTTGATGGTCGGTTTGGCAATGGTGCAAGCAGTGCAGGATTTGATGTACTTCTCGACATCCTATCGAAGGTTCGGCCAATAGAAATACTTCTGCAATACTGCCACTGTTTTCTCGACCCCAAAATGCCCAGCAACTCGACTGTAGTGCGCTTCCCATATCATCTTGGCACGCTCGCTTAAAGGAACACAAAGGTGTCCCAAGTGACATAATAGTGCATCTTGGAGGTGAAAATTTGGAACTTGCATACCCCCCAAGAGTGCCTTGTATGTGTAGCTGAATTCTGGATCGCTCTTGTAGAGAAGCGGCCAATCAGAAGTCTCATGCCCACAAGAGTTGAGAACGGTGGTTATGGCCATGATCAGTGGTCGACTGAGGAAATCTAAAACATTATTGGTGCTACACTTCTTGTACTTGATGTTCAAATGAAATTGTTACAGATATGTGGACCCCTTCTGATGGTGGTTGTTTTGCAACTTCCTTTGTGTCTTTATGAACTACAGGGGTCAGTGGTCTATGTGGATGATTGTATCCTTCTCCAAAATGTAATGCTTCCATTTTCGACAAGCTTGCACAATGGAATACATTTCTTTGTCATAAGTGGGATATTTTTGAACTGTGTCAGACAATGTCTCACTGTGATATGTCACGGGATGCCCCTGTTGAGTAAGAACTGCCCCAATAGCATAGTCAAAGGCATATGTCTCGATCTCAAATGGTTGTTGCAAGTCTGGTAATGTGAGCACTGGGGCAGAACAGAGGCGATGTTTCAATTCTACGAACGCCTTCTGTTGAGATTCCAACCAACAAAATTTTGCTTATGCTCCTCCCTTGGTGACTTGACTCAAGGGCCAAGTGATATGAGAGAATCCCAACATGAACCTGCAGTATAAATTAGCAAGACCCAGAAAGCTGCGAAGCTCTGTTAGGGTGGCTGGGGATGGCTAATCCCGAATGACTTGGATCTTGGCTGGATCCACATGCACCCCCCTTTCATCAATAATGTATCCCAGATATTGAACCTAGGTCATGCCAAAAGTGCACTTCTCCAAATTGGCACACAACTTGTGTTTCCGCAGTGTTTGGAGGACTTCTCAGATGTGGTGGGGGTGCTCTTCCCAAGTCTGGCTGAAGATCAAAATGTCATCCAAGTATACCACTAAAAATGAGTTGGTGAATGGACGCGAGATTTCATCCATCAACCTCATGAACGTTGCGGGAGCATTTTTCAATCCGGAAGGCATGACAAGCCATTCTAAAAGGCCCTCCTTGGCTTTGAAGGTAGTCTTCCACACATCAGAGGGTTCGATTGGTACCTGGCGATACCTAGACTTCAATTTGATCTTGCTGAAATATTTTTTCCCTTTGAGTTGGTCCAGAAGGTCATCAATCCATGGGATCGGGTACCTATTCCGGACAGTGATCTTGTTCAGCGCCCGGTATTCAATACAGAGTCTCCATGTCCCATCCTTCTTCTGTACCAACACAATCGGGCTCCCACAGGGTGATGAACTTGGCCGGATGTGACCTTTCTGCAACAGCTCCTGAATATGCCTCTTGATTTCATCATTCTCCATAATAGAGTGCCTATAGATCGGTCCATTGGGTAGCAACGCACCTGGATTCAGGTCAATGGGGTGCCTGACCTGACAGTGTAGGGGCACCCCTGTGGGTGAGGTGAAGATGTCCCCGTACTCCTCCACAACCTTGTCCATTTGTTGTTGTCGTGTAGAGGAGCCATGTCTAGAGGTCGTGGCCACAGTCTTCTTCTTGCCCTGGGGGCGGATCATCAGGAAAACAAATTTCCTGGTTTGGGAAATGAGCTTACTGCATTTTTTTGCAGCAATCAAAGAGATAGTGGGAGGCGGTGGTACCTCTGGTATCCTATACAATTTATTTCCCAAAGTAACAATAACAGCGCGAGGCCGGGACTCATACACAGCATGTTGATTCCACAAGTGTGGTTGGCCTAATAATACATCAGAAACATCAATAGGAGCAATGTCACACAATACCTCATCCGTGAAGGGCTTGATGCTATAGGGAAGGCGGAACTGTTGGCTGACATGGAGATCCCGTCCTTGGTGAAGCCACCCGATGGTGTATGGTTGTGGGTGCACTGTGGTCGGCAAGCCCAACCGCTTCACGAAATCTGCTGAAATGAGGTTCTTTTGGCTCCCATTTTTGACAATGAACCATAGCGGGGAACCCTTTACCCACATCTGGGAGTGGAAGAGATGCTCTGCCTCCTCTGGATCTTCTGGTTCCTCCTTCTGGATCTTCCAAGTGGAAACAGTGGCGTTGGGCTCTGCATAAATAATCTTCTTCCCTCTGTCATTCACCTTGTCAGGTTTTGATTCAGAGTCAGAGCATACATCCAATTCAGAAGCCCTCATCTCAGCCACCAGCAACTGCTTGGCCTGACACTCACTTGTGTTGTAAGTGGAGCTCATATGGAACTCACACCACTTTCTCGTGTCTTTCTTTGGCTTCGCGGTGTTGTTCTTTGCTTGTGTCATTGGCAGGTTGTCTTGGGCTGCCATGCTTTGGCTTTTTCCTTTGTTCTGTGGTTTGGGGGCACCTTTCCCTTGCTTTTGATTCGCAGATCCAAAGTCTCGCTTCCTCTGTTTGAATTTCTGCTCAATCTTGGCAGCATACCGATATGTCATACAAAGAAAGGAGATGTCAAGGAACTCCATTTCCTTCTGAATGTATCTTTGCAGACAACCACGATACTTTAGCACCAAATGTTTCTCTGAATATTTGATACCCAACTTTGTGCACAGGGTATGGAACAAATTCGTTAGCTCATGCACATCTTGATCCCTTTGTTGCCGCAGTGTGGTCCATTTTATGTACTTGTCCTCATAGCTCCCCACAGGATAGTATTGTTCCTTGATGGCATCTCAGAAATAATTCCAAGTGGGTGCGGCTGAGAACAGAGAGGGTTTTGTCTCATCCGTTTTCTCACAGTAGGTTTCCCACCAGTCCTTGACATGGGGGGTAGCTTTGAGGAGTGAAAAAATAATCTTCTCCCTGTCGAAAAAGTCATGAACCGAGAAATATCCTTCTAATAGATTCAACCATCTATCTACAGCACCTTCATCTATTTGACCCTCAAATATGGGAATGTCAAAGTTTACTTGTACCTTAAAGGGAGTCGCGCCTCCATAGTGGTTGTTGGATGTAGATGCGTCGTCGGTGGGCAGTCGTTGAAGGATCTGGGAAAAGTTATCCATCATCGCGTTCCTTTATTTTTCGAGGGCCTCCTCGAGCAATATTATGATAGGATCTCTTGCTCCCTCATCTTTCTTTTCATCCCCCATGGACGTCCATCGGGGTTTGCGAGGTTGATCTTGCAAAGGTTCCACCAGATCGAGCCCTAACTCCTTATACCCCGACCTCGTTGGGGAAATGAAAATAAGGATCGAGAAAAAGCAGACTGCTATGATGCCACTGATCTAGATTTATGCAGGAACGCAACAAAATACAGAAATAACCATAAACATAGAAATACAGCGGAAATAAGGCTTCATTTCATTAATATCAAATCACAGAAATATTCTTACAAACATGATGGAAATAAAATATCTAGGGTGCTGGTAGTGAATCTTTGAGAAGAGATGTGGCAGCTACAGACCTCTGAAATGTGTTACAATGAAGCTCGAGGACCTATTTGTTATGGAGAAACAATGGAGAACTCTAAACGTCCAAAAACCTAACCCTAGAAGATGAAGCGCCAAAACCATGGGCCCCGTTTGGGTAAATTGGTGTTTCAACTTCCCGGGGATGTAACTTCGGCATACTATATCCATTTGGGGCTTCAAAACGGCTCAAGAAGTTCAGGACCCAAAAAACTGCAAAAAATAGTAAGTTGTGAAAAAAACTAAAAGAGACAATGGTGGGGCCCTTAGTGGAATAGGCGGGTAGCCACCAATATCCACCTGGATCACAAAGGAACTTTTTCTAGTCTCTTATTTCTATATGCTTGAAAATATTCAGCATCTTCTTGACTTAATTGACTAGAAACATATTTGGAAATATCAGAGAAATTTTCCATGCCTTGGAAATCATCGAATTCTTCTTCTTCCTTTATAAAAGGCTTCATTTTAAGCTCTGTGATGTAATTTTAATCACATCATTGGGGTCATATAATCTTTCTGGCATAAATTCCAAATTTAACAACTGAATCTTGGGAACCTCTTTGTATGTATGGCCAATGTTGGCCAGAGCAAAGGTGCCGCACTATAGACGGAAAGTAGGCCAAATAGCCTTTTTACCATCTTTTAGCTGCTTTGTGACACTGTTGACGAGCTGATAAGCTATTTCTTTTGCAAGAAATTTATCTGGAACATAATAAGGTAAAACATAGGGAGAATAATAACTCCCAAATACTCTAACATATGTGAATTTTTCTTCGACAAACCATCTTGCTATGGGAAGAATATCTACATTGGCTTATTCAGAAACCCTAGGAGCCTTTTTGTTGAAAATCATCTGATGCATGGGAAATATGATTCCATACCAGATTTTATAGAAATGTAAGTGAAACTCAGAATCCCAGAGTTCTCTATGGTAGATATGAATCGGGGTAGGGTCTTTGGTGGTTCATTTCCAACCCATGGTTGGAAAATTAGAAGTGAAGCAGATAGCGTCCATATTATAAGTAGACATATAAAATGGAGGTATTTGTCTGAGCGAAACACTCTCTTATTCTTATATTCAGTAATATATTTGGCTAGGTAATTGGATAAAATGTTTTCCCAATTTAAGATAGTCGAATTGACGATTACGTCAATTAGGGGAACCCAATCTCTTGAAAATCTAGTACTATCAGGCTTGGAAAATATTCTACACAACATACCAGTGGCATAACACTAAGGATTAGGAATTTGTGCAATTGGGTACGTACCAGAATTATCTTGCTTCAATTTTCCTTCATTTTCCTTCCATTCATGGATGACTTTGATAAGATCTGGATGTTTTGCTTTGAAAGTCTGCACATACTTGTTGTCGTATTTCTGCTGGTTGTTGGTAGATGATACATTGCTGCTAAATCCTCTGCTTTGAAAGAACCCATAATGTCTCCTCTCGAATTCTTAAAAATTATATCTTCAATGTTTAAGTGGTCAATTGCCCACTTAACCATGTCTGTATAAGGAAGAATCTTAGGTTTCGCCGCTATCCTGTGAATATGCAAGCATGCAACGTCAAAAAGGGTTGCATCAGAGGTAGAATCAGTGCCTGTAGCAGAAACATTGTCTATCACCCTTGGTCCTTCATCTTCAAAGAGTTTATACATTGCTTCCCATGACAAACTGCCACAATCTTTGTTACAGATAGTGTCTGAAAATAATGAAGACATATCTGTGTCTTCTGTGGATGATGTTTGAGAAACTTCTTTGCCCTTTTTGCTCATTTTTAACTGCTTCAACCCGATAATTGATTTCCTGAGAGCAAAGAAAATGTAACATATAAGGAGTATTATAAGAGAAAATCAATCATTTACTTCTAAGGCACGCAAGAAGACATCAATCTATCAACCATATTTCATAATTCCTAATTTAATATTTCACATGGCTTCGCACGTAAGATCTATCTATTGTTTTAAAGTCGTTAAGATCTTAAATCTTATTTGATATGGCATAAGTTTCTTTCACACGCTAAAATTCATTTAATACGCAAATCGCAATCATTCCTTATAGTATTTCTCGATGATTGACCTTTTAAGGCTGCGAAATGCGATCTACGCAAATTGCAGATCGCAATTTTTATAGGATAGCGTTTGAGTATATATCATAAGTTGCGCGCAATGCGAATTGTGAAAAACTTAAAATGGATGCGAACGCGAAAAATTTCATATTTTCTAGTTTATTTGCTTGTCGGGTCCGCGGGTATCGCAACTTATACCGTTTATGTATTAAAAAAAAATTTGATTAAATAAAGTGTGATGCAAAAAGGAAGGATAAAACGATGATTTTAATGTTTTTTCAAGGTATTTGCATTTATTTCTTCGGAAAGGCTTCGAGCACATTTCGCAATTCACATCTTTTACGTTTTATAATATCTTTTTGAAATAAGATATGTAATATGCGATGCGCTTTAAGGGAAGAACAGAAAAATTTATTTTCTAATTTTTTATTTTAGGAAATTATACAAAATAATTTCCTATTTATTTCTAAAGGGTCCCTATTTAATAAAAATAAATGGGGGGGTGTTGTATAGCACAACAATTGGCGATTCACTTGGATGAACCAGATATCTCTGATAAAATATTTTTTGAAAATTTCTAAACCTTTTTGAAAATAAAATAGTTAGAGCAACGAAATTTCAAATAAATAGTATCTATACCGAACAATGAAAATTTAATTTATTCATTTATTCATGATAATTCCTCTATAAAGATATAAGTAATAAAATCTATATCAGCCCTTACTTAGTTTAAAAGGATAAAGTAAATAACCTTTACAAATCAGCTTTATAAAAAATTACTCTTTTATCACAGATAAAGCCTCTGTTCCAATAGGAAATTTTAAGCTTTTAGCAGGGCTACCTTTTACCCAGCTATGATCCATCTTTCCATCCAGTATTTCTCATAATTTTCACAAGTAAATTATAATTTATGAAAACTTCCTTTTTTATATTTTTATCTACTTAAAAGCCATTGTCTTGGCTTGGTAACCAAATTATGACAATGCCATTTAAAAATAGTAATTAAACTGATCAAGCTGGCTCTTGATGAGACCCCTTGTCTTTATGATATAATCTCAAGTCATTACACTTTTTTGGTAGACAGTATTAGTAATGTCAGTTTAACTATTTCTTTATGAACATGGTAAACAAGCTCGTGATGATACTTATTATCTTTTAAGTTTTTCTTCAAATCATTCTTTATTTTCTTTTGAATTCCTTTTTGAAAATTTATAAGATTTTCCCGATGGGATGAATCATAGGCCTTTTTAAGGTACTGGATGATAATGTCGAGTTTTAGATTGATTTTCTACAATAAGTTCCTTACTATATTAAATTTTCTTTTCTTGACTGATAAAAGAATATTCATGCTATATAAAAATGAGATTTCATCAAACAAAATAACGGTTTTACTGAAATTTAATTTTTCAGAAAGATAAAATCAATCTGTCTCTCTAAATCTTTCAATTTTCCTTCCTTAACTTTTTCATTTTTTTATAAGTGAAAAAAAAATCAAAAGAAAGTTATCTGAGATTTATTTTGAAAGGCCAACTATCAGTACTAAACAAGCTTTTATTTTTACAGGAAAAACAAAAGATTTTTAATATACGAGGATAGAAGCGGTTACCTCCTATGAGAAATATTTTTTCTAAATTTGTCCATTAACAGGCAAAGAATCCTTCTTGCTTGAAAAATCTTGTAACAAAAATGTTGATGGGCCTATCTCCTCAATTATTTGAAATGGACCTAGCCAGAGCTTTTGAAACTTCGTCTGTTTACCCTTTTCCTCATGCGCTTTGTCCCATTTTAATACCAAATCACCAATTTGAAAACTTTTTGAACTGGCAGAAATTGATTCAAATGAAGCTTTTAGTATTTGTTGATGATGGATATGAGTTTGTTTGGATTTTTCTCTTTCTTATTCCAACTTAAGAATTTGATCTTGTCTAAGTTGAAGGGAAGAGGAAGGGTTTTTATCAATAAATTGTACTAAATAAAATGATCGTATTGTCATGTTTGTGGGTAGAATTGCTTCTTTCCCATAGACTAACACAAATGGAGAAGTACCTATTGAAGATTTATGAGTGATTCTATATTCCCAAAGAGCAAATAATATTGCTTTGTGCCAATTTTTATGATTTTATTCTATAGTATGTTTGATGATTCTGCTAATGTTTTTATTTGTAGATTCAACTAATCCATTTCCTTGTGGATAATAGTTAGCTGAGTATTTTAATTTAAAACCTCTTTTCAAAGAAAATTCTATCATGGCATTTCCAAAAAAGTAAGATGCATTATCAAATATCAAAGCTGATGGGAGACCAAACCTGGTGATTATGAACTAATCAAAAAAACCTGTAATACTTTGTGTATTAACCACCTTTAATGGGATAGCTTCTACCCATTTTGTGAAATAATCAGTTGCAGTTAGAATATACCTGTGTTGTTTTCAAGAGTTGGGAATTATTTCACCTATGATATCTAATCCCCATTGTTCAAATGGTTGTTGGATATTTACTGGTTTTAATGGAAATGCTGCTTTCCTTTCTCTTCCTGTTGTATTTTGACATAATTTACATTTTCTCTCATATTCATGTGTGTTGAGATTGCAACAATATGATGAGCTTAGTGAAAAGAGTCACCTTCACTAAGTGGGCCCGCGGGCTATTTTTGGCGCAAGTCTATTTTTAGACTATGTCTATTTTAGACATGTCGATCATATTCTATGAGTTGCAGGATGCTATTTGTGGATGGTTGGTCAAGTTGGAAAATATATGGACTTCTATTTTTAGACATATTGGGCGGAATCTATTTTTAGATAGCTAGTCTAAAAATAGATATGTCGAATATTATTAGCTCTTAATAATATTTGGACTATAAACATTATCTTATTCTCTTGGAGCACTTCAGTTAAGTGCACAGATGTGGCACAGGAGCTGACAGAAGGAATTATGCTATTCCTTAGGGTTAAGTGGAGCTATTGCATGGAGACTTCAGTTAGAACTCATGTGATAGATTTTGGTGGAGTTATTGAGGTAGTTGGTGGAGTTGTGTTCAGTTTAACTGAGTTAAACATAGTTAAGCTAGTTGTATCTAGTCTAACTGATTGATACACTAGTAAGAGTGGTGTGAATTAATTATTAATTAATTCACTAATTATTAACTCATTAATCAACTAAAGAATACATCATTTAACTACAGTGCATGGATAGTTTCAGTGGAGACCAGTGAAGAGGTAGGTGAAAGAGCGGTGTGACTATCAGTTGTGACTATAGTGTTGCATGATTCGCAACACACAGTGGTTGGAGATGCCAATGAGGATTGCGTGAGCAAGGCTGGACCAATTTGATTTCATTCAGAGCCATTATTCAGCAGTGATTGCGCAGTAGATGCAGGCTAGCAGGTGGCAGAGATTGGAGCATGGGATTTGCTAGATCGGACTTTATTAGTGTGTAGCAATTGGAGATTGTACTGAGAGCTTGTGATGAGCTTTGTATGATGATTGTTACATGATCTCTATGACATATAATATATAGATAGTTGGAGGTTTTTAGCTTTAATCTTTCCCATAAAAAACTGTGTTCATATGTGTGAATTTGTATAGTTTTAATGTGTGCATGCAATTGATTTTATTTCCGCAATTAATGATCAATGGTAGAAGAGATTATGTATTGTGCATGAAGTCAAATAGTGTGTGATCAGGAGAATATTGGATGTATAACATATCATTTATATGATTTTCTACATGGTATCAGATCTATATTGATCATTGGAGCAATTGCAAAGCATTGAAGCGGTTGAGTTTTGTGCTAGTGGAATTCGAATTTGCAGCAGTGTTTTCTTGGTGTCAAAGTTGAGATGTCTTTCAACGGATTGCGATTAGAGTATTCCCTTGAGGGAAGCTCAAATTATATTGCATGGAAGGATAGGATGGAGGCGGTGCTGGATGATAATGGGTTGAAGGAGTTCATAGATGCAAAAATTCCAAAACCTGCTTCTAGCGATGCTGCCGCACTTGAAGCATGGCAAAAGAAGATAGAAAAATGTCGAAGGATTATGTTGGAAGGTGTGAAGGATCACATAGTGTCCAGCATTCATGTTAAATCTTGTCCATTCTTGATGTGGAAAGCTTTGACAGATTTATTCCAAAGCAAGAGCGACCAGAGGAAGTTGGCGCTCAAGGATAAACTCAGGAACATAAAAAGGGAGAAAGGCGACAGTATACCCAAGTACCTCATGAATTTTGTCCAGTGCAGGGATGATATGGGAAGTGTGGGGGTTACTGTAGATGACGAGGACTTGGTGAGCTTGGCTCTCCTTGGGCTTCCGAAGAGTTGGCATTCCTATCAGGACTCTGTCAACGGTCGGGAGAAATTGCAAGGATGGGAGCGACTTTGGTCGGATCTTGTGCAAGAGGAGATAAGGCGGAGTACCAGGGACGGATCTTCATCAAAAAATGCAGATGAAGAAAATTGCGCTTTGGATGCCAAAGAAAGGAAGGGGAAGAGCAATAAGAATGCTTCTCAATCTGGTGCGAAAGGAAAGAAGCAGGACATGTCCAAGGTGAAGTGCTTTCACTGTCACCAACACAGACATTACGCCACTAATTGTCCACAGAAGAAGAAAAATAAGCAGGCTACTGGAGAGGCCTTAGCCTCGCAGTTTGAGCTGGATTTTTCACTGATCGCATGCTTGGTCTCAAGTATGATGGGTTAAGTGTGGTTTCTTGACAGTGGTGCGTCTTTTCACCTGACCGGAGACAAAGATTTGTTTACTGAACTGGATGAGAAAGATCTTGGAGTGCACATAGAGATAGGCGATGATGGTAGATATTGTGCGACGGGTATCGAGACCATTTCCTTTGAGAGGGAGTCTGGTAAACCTTTTGTATTGAAGGAAGTGATGCATGTTCCAGGATTGAAGAAGAATCTTATCTTTGTGGCGATGTTGGAAGACAAGGGACATCATGTTGTCTTTAGCAAGGGAAAGGCTTTCCTACACAGTAAGACAACTGGTGAAACCCAGAGGATAGGGGTTCGAGTTAATAACCTTTATCAGTTGCAGGTAGATGGCTATGCAGCAATGGCAGGCAAGGCAGAAGGAGTGATGAGCCGGGATGAGGGCAAGCTATGGCATAAAAGATTGGGCCATCTTCACCATGGTGCTTTGAAAATTTTGCAGCAGATTTCTACTGGGCTTCCCAAAGGTACACTTGCGCAGTCAGATTAGTGCAAGGGATGTACTTTGGGAAAATTTGTGAAAGCCACCTTTCACGAGAAGGATATTCATGCCACGACGATCCTTGATAAAATTCACACATACGTGTGTGTACCTTTCTCAGTAGCTTCGACAGCAAAGAACAGGTACTATGTGATATTTGTTGATGATTTTTCTCGGAAGTGTTGGATCTTCTTCATGCAGAAGAAGATTGAGACATACTCAAAGTTCTATGAGTTCAAGGCACTAGTTGAGAAAGAATCAAGGAAGTAGGTGAAGGCTCTTAGGAGCGAAAATGGTGGTTAATTCATCTCTGGCGAATTCCAGGAATTTTGCAGCGCAGAAGGAATTCGAAGAGAGCTCATAGCACCTCATAACCCACAGCAGAATGGGGTCGCAGAGCGAAAGAACAAAACGATTGTGGGTGTTGCACGGGCGATGTTGCATGATCAGGGCCTTCCCATACACTTGTGGGCTGAGGCATGCAATACTGTGGTTTATGTGCAAAACCGTTGTCCTCATAGGATACTTGGCATGAGTACACCCGAAGAGGCATTTTCTGGTAAGAGGCCTGATATTTCTCATTTGAGGATTTTTGGTTCACCTGTTTACATTCATGTGACAAAGGATGCCAGGAAGAAGATGGAGCCGACCGCAGAGGTTGGGATATTTGTGGGGTACACTGATACACCCCACAACTATCGTGTATATTTTCTAGACAATCGGAAGACTTTTGTGTGACGGGATATAAAATTTCATGAGGAGAAAGCCATTAAGTGTTCGCTTGAGAGGGAGCCACACTTGCATGCAGATGAGGAGCTATTAGTTCCTAAGGATGAGTCTCAGGATGTGGATTAGCCACAAGAGGAGGTTCATGGAGTGGAAGAGACCACTCATGCAGTGTGAACCATCAGAGGGCGAAAGCGCACTACAGAAGCTAAGCGACTGAATCAGGATGCAGAGAAGATTCTAGGAGCACCTACATCACAGCGCAGACAGAGACAGTCACCTGACCGGTATACTGGATACATGGCTCTTATGAGCAAGTGTATCGTGACAGATCCATCCTCTTTCGAGGAAGCTATGGAGGGCCCTGCATGGGTAGATGCCATGGTGGAAGAGTATGATTCGATTGTCAGAAACAGTGCATGGGAGATTGTCCCAAGGCTGGAAGGGAAATTAGTGGTAGGTTCGAGATGGATCTACAAAGTGAAGCAAGCAGCTAACGAGAGTGTGGAGAAGTAAAAGGCAAGATTTTTTGCCCAAGGCTTCTCACAGATTGAGGGGATCGATTATGAGGAAACCTTTGCACCTGTCGCAAGGTATTCTTCCATACAGACGATTCTTTCTCTCTCAGCACAGATGGGGTGGCACATTCATCAGACGGATGTGAAGACTGTGTTCCTCAACGGAGTGATTGAGGAGGAGGTGTACATAGAGCAGCCCGAAGGTTTTGAGATCTTCAGCAGTGAGTTGCATGTGTGCAGGCTCAAAAGAGTGATGTATGGGTTGAAACAAACACCTCGTGCTTGGTACACACGGATAGACAGTTATTTCACCGGACTTGGATTCTCCAAGAGTGAGGCAAATCTGAACCTATACCAGATTGTGGTGGAGGGTAAGTTGCTGATCATTATAATTTATGTAGATGATATGATTCTGACAGGTGATGAACCGTTGATAAACTCATGCAAGGCTGATCTTGGAAAGGATTTTGAGATGAAGGACTTGGGCCTCCTTCATTATTTCCTGAGATTGGAAATTTGGCAGTGCAGTGATGGATTGTTTGTGTCTCAAGGAAAGTATGCTCGGGAGATACTGGAGAAGTTTAACATGCATGGCTACAATCCTATCGACACTCCTCTTCCTGGTGGATGGAGGAAATAGGATGCTACATCGGCAGAGGTAGTGGATGGCACTGTTTACCGACAGTTGGTGGGGTCACTTATGTATCTAGTCAATACACGACCTGACATATGCTACGCTGTTAACCAGCTTTCACAAGCTATGTTTAAGCCTACCAAGCTCTTTTGGAAGGCAGGCAAGCATGTATTGAGATATCTCAGAGGCACATCGGGATATGGATTATGGTACAGACAGTCGGATGAGGTGAATCTGTGTGGCTTCACGGATGCAGATTAGGCAGGGAGCCCAACGGACAGAAAGAGCACATCTGGAGGGATTTTTAGTATCGAGTCGACAGCAGTTTCTTGGTATAGCAGGAAGAAGAGATCCGTGGCACTCAGTTCAGCAGAGGCTGAGTATATGGCAGCGAGTTTGGCTGCATGCGAGGCTATATGGATGAGGAAGATTCTGGTCGGGTTGTTCGGTTCACACTTAGATCCTACTGTGATATATTGTGATAATCAGAGTTGCATCAAACTCTCGGTTAATCCAGTATTTCATGATAGATCTAAACACATTGACATCTGGTATCATCATATCAGAGATTGTGTGCAGCAGAAGGTCATGTTACTTTCATACATTCCTACGGAGGATCGGGATGCTGATATCTTGACGAAGGCGCTCACCAAGAGAAAATTCGAATACCACAGGGGCAGGATAGGGGTTGCAGATAATCCATATCTTGTTGAGAGGGAGTGTTGAGATTGCAACAATGAGCTTGGTGAAGAGTCGCTAAGTGGGCACTTATTTTTAGCGCGAGTCCATTTTTAGACTATGTCTATTTTTAGACATGTCGATCATGTTATTGAGTTGGGGATGCTGTTGTGGATGGTTGGTCAAGTTGGAAAAATAGATGGACTTCTATTTTTAGACATATTGGAATCTATTTTAGATTGCAGTCTAAAAATAGATATCGAATATTAGCTCTTAATAATATTTGGACTATAAGCATTATCTTATTCTCTTGGAGCACTTCATTTAAGTGAATAGATGTACAGTGTGAAGGAATTACGTATTCACGAGGGGTTAAGTGGAGCTATTCCATGGAGACTTCAAATTTTGACTCATGTGACGAGTTTGGTGGAGTTATTGAGGTAGTTGGTGGAGTTGTGTTTAGTTTAGTAGGTTAAACATAGTTGAGCTAGTTGTATCTAGTCTAAGCGATTGATACACTAGTGAGAGTGGTGTGAATTAATTATTAATTAATTCACTAATTATTAACTCATTAATCAACTAAATAATACATCAGTTAACTACAGTGCATGGACAGTTTCAGTGGAGACCAGTGAAGAAGTAGGTGAAGAGCTGTGTGACTATCAGTTGTGACTATAGTGTTGCATGATTCGCAACACACAGTGGTTGGAGATTCCAATGAGGATTGCGTGAGCAAGGCTAGACCAATTCGAGTTCATTCAAAGCCATTATTCAGAAGTGATTGCGCAGTAGATGCAGGCTAGCAGGTGGCAGAGATTGGAGCATGGGATTTGCTAGATCGGACCTGATTAGTGTGTAGCAATTGGAGATTGTACTAAGAGCTTGTGAGGAGCTTTGTATGATGATTTTTACATGAACTCTATGAAATATAATATACAGATAGTTGGGGGTTTTCAGATTTGAGCTTTCCCATAAAATACTGTGTTCATATGTGTGAATGTTTATGGTTTTAATGTGTGCATGCAATTGATTTTATTTCCGCAATTAATGATCAATGGTAGAATAGATTTTGTATTGTGCATGAAGTCAAATAGTGTGTGATCAGGAGAATCTCGGATGTATAACATATCATTTATATGATTTTCTACAATGTGCATCTTTAAACAGAGTTGGCCAATAATAACTAGCATGCAGTATTTTATAAGCTGTGGTGTTTCCTCCAAAATGACCTCCAGCTGGTCCATCATGTAATTCCTGCATTACTTTTTCAGCTTCAGTTTTTTCTAAACATCTCAATAATATAGAATCATAATTATTCCTTAATAAAACATCATCTATGAGTTGATATTGATTTTCTTTAAGTATCAGAGCACGTTTTGCTATATAATTGAGATATAATGGAGCATATCCATTTTTCAAGAAAAAATTAAGATCAACATATTTGATTGAGAATCGTTTAGGCTTACCTCAGACAGTTGTATTTCATTTGATTGATCTTCTTCTGTTGATAAATGAGAGGATCTGGTTAACATCCTGCAAAGACCTTGTCCTTTAACAATTTTAGCCGGATGTATCTCTACATCATATTCTTGAAGAGCAGTGACCCAATTTGCTCTATTCTCTCCTACTTCTCATTGAATTAATAATTTCCTTACCGCCGAATAAGGTACTATTATTTTAGTATGTGTTTTTAGGAGAAAAGGTCTGAAATGTTTCAAAGCTTTAAACACAGCATAAGCTTGTTTTTCTACAGTTGAATAATTTAACTCAGCACCTTGAAGGTTAGAACTAAAGAATGCAATCGGTGCTTCAATGTTTTGAACATTTAACTGTGTCAAAACTGCTATGTATGATGTATCAGAAACAAATGTATATAATACAAATGTTTTAAGAAAATCAGGAGTCTTTAAAGAGGGAGCTTCAATGATGGCTTTTTTAATCAACTCGAAAGAATTTCTCTCTTCTTTTCCCCATTTAAAAATTGAATTTTTTCCGATCATTGATTGTAGGGGTAAGATGATGTGGGAAAAATCTAGAACAAATATTTTTTTTAAATTAATGTCCTAAAAATGATTGCATCGTTATTTTATTGTGTGGTAGAGGAATATTTTTAATTTCTTGAATCCTATCAGGGTCTATATGAATTCCTTGTTTAGAAACAATGAACCCCAATAATTTACCTTCTGATAAAGCAAAATAACATTTTTTAGGATTCAAGGAGATACCATATTTTCTACATCTTTCAAAAATGTTCTTTAGGTGATTGATGTGACTATTCCTATGCTTAGATTAAATAGTAATGTCATCTAAGTATATAACAACTGAGCTATTGATTAGTCCTCTGAAAGCTATATCCATAGCACGTTGAAATGTATCACCAGCATTAATCAGACCAAAAAGAATTTTTTGATATGCATATGTTCCCCACTTTGTTCTAAATGTTGTTTTTAATCTATCATCAGGATGTACCATGATCTGATTATACCCTGAAAATCCATCGAGAAAAGACATCAATTCAGATCTTGCGACTAATTGTAATATCTGTTCCATGGTGGGTAAGGGAAAATTATCTTTCTGACGGGATTTATTCAAATTTCTAAAGTCTACGCAAATCCTAATGTCTCCATTCTTTTTCCTAACTGGAACCATGTTTGACACCCATTTCGAATGTCTAACAGGAAAAAGACCTTGGCTTTGAGCATTTTATTTAATTTAGATTTAATTTGACTTTCTAGATTTAGATGAATTTTCCTAAGTTTTTGTTGAACAGGCTTGTCATCTAAGATCATATATATGGTATGCTGAATTATGGAAGTATCATATGTCTTAAGATCTGAATAATCCTATGCAAAGATATCTTTATATGTTTTCAACAATTTAATGAATGGCATCCTTTCTTCAAGTTTTAAACCAAGACCGGTAATTAATGTTTTGAGGTTTTTCTGGTGTACCAAGGTTAATCAACTCAAACTTTAAAGTATAACTTTGAGTTTTTGAATTGGTTACCTTCTTAAACCTATCTTTCAAATCATAGAGATCTTCCATTTTGACTACAAATTTGGGAATTGAATTAGTATTTGGTTTATCTTCAATCTGTAAATCATGTTCATTTTCATCTATGATCTGACCTTCGTAAGCTCTGTCTCATGTAAGAAAGTTTACTATATCTACATCATTATTAAATACTCTCCAATTTGTTACATTTTCAGGAATGTAAGGCCTAAAAATTAACTCAATTAAAAATATATATGTGCTAAATTCTTCATATGGTATGAGTCTAGATGCTACATTAGCAAGTAAATCAGCACTTGCATTTTTTAATCTAGGAACTGTTGAGATATTGAATGCAGTAAAATGGGAAGTAAGATTCTGAGCTAAAGTTTGATAATGTCTTAAATGTCCAGAAATAAAATGAATCATATTTCTGACTTGTCTAACAATTATTTCAGAATCCCCATATACTTTCAAATATATAACATTCAATCCTATAGATTTATACACACCTTGTATCAGTGCTTCATATTCAGCAGTATTATTTGTGCATTGGAACTCGAGTCTGCAAGCTAGCATTGTTTTTTCTCCTTGTGGATCAATCAAAACGCAACCTGCTCCTGCACCATCTTCTGATTTTGAACCATCAAAGTATAGAGTCCAAAATAAAGACTGTTTTGGAATCTGATTACTACAATTAACCCATCTAGAAGCATCTGTTTGAGAAAAAATTTCAATTTGAGAAATAGCAGTGTTTATTGAAAAAGGTGAAACTTGAGCATTGAATCATCCAAGAAATGATTCAGCTGAATAGTTTCCTATGATATTATTGGTGAAAGCTACAGCCTCATTTGCTTCTTCTAATTCAGTGACTGTATGTTTCATGAATTTTTCACGTTCAATTCTGATTTGATTTGGTTTTCCATTATATGGTAATCACATGTGTGACCAATCAGTAGAAAAATATCCATGTAACTTTTCAGACCAATCTCTGCTTAGAATAAGACCATAAAATTCAGGGATGTCTGCGACCAAAATATCAATTACTTGTAGTACCTTTGGATTGGATGATAACCTAATAGATACTGACATCATTTCTCCAATAACTTCAACTCTTGATCTATCCAATTGAACTATATGTACAGCTGACTTTTGAGGAGTGATATTCAATTTTGTTCACACAGTTCTTGGCATAATGTTTGAAGAAGCTCCAGAATCAATAAGACAATTATGAACATTTTTGTTGAAAATATCATAAGTCAAAAGTAAATGAGGAGTGTGAGAAATAGATCTATCACCAATTAAAACAATATCATTGGGATTTACTTTGTTTGCAGATGATGGAGGTTTCCCCATATATTTAGAAGCTTGTGCTATAATTGGTGGTTGTATAGGTTCTACAGGAATTGCTTTGAGTTCTCTAAGCAAAATTTTCTCCTGTTGTTTGAGTTTGGTAATTTCGTGTAATGAAATATTTTCTTTGGTATTTTTCATATCTTCGACTATATTATATTCCACTGTATCTGAAACTATCAAAGTTTTAGAATTTGTATTAGGATCTGGTGGAATAAAATTTGTCTTAACAGTTTTAGATTTTTTGACAGTTGTTTTCTCCTTGGTGGGGAGATTTTTCTGCTTTTGATTTGATACAGTTGTATTAGAAGAATATTTACTTCTTGTAGACACAGGCATAGCTTCATTTTCTTCCTCTGTGGGGAGAATGAAATCAAATAAACCATTTAGTTCAGCTTCTTCCTTAGATTCTATCTCTTGTTCAGATGGTGAGGGATCTTGAGTATCTTGATCGGATTCAGCATTCGAAATCACATTTGGAGGTTGAGATGTTGAAGAAGGGTTTTTCTTAAATCGGCGAAATGATCTTTTAGGGGTTGAAGTTTCAGCAACCTGTTTCTTTATTTCAATCATATCATTTGACATGGTCTTTAACACTTTTTGAAGCACTTCAAGATCAAATGGATCTTTTGAGACCTTCTTCTTTGAATCTTGACTAAATGTCACTTTCTTGATTTTCATGTCTTCTATCTCTGAACATTTTTCCAAGGCTAAGATTCTTTTCTCTTCAGCAAGTGCTTATTTCATGTTCTCTAAAAGGGTAGCTTTATTAGCTCTATCTACAAAAATAGCTATATTAGACGGCAAAGAAGAAATATACCATTCAATTTGTACATCAACAGCAGGTTTGGAAGCGGTTGGAATTTTATTTAATAACTTGTTAAATCTGGAGTTGAAATCTTTGATCCTTTCCCCTGAATTTGTTTTAAGATTGGAAAGAGCATTGATCAAGTATGAAATAGTTCTATCATCTCCAAATTTTGCAAGGAAAACTTTCTCGAAAGTTTCCCAATCGGCAATAGATCCTACTGGAAGTGAAAAGTACCAGGATCCTGCTAATCCTTGTGAAGTATAAGGAAACAATATGACTATGATATCTTCATGAGAAACTCCATTTAGGTTCATGACTAACATAAAATTATTGATATGTTCTTTGGCAAGAATACCATCATCTGGATTATATTCAGGTAACCATTTTTCTGGATGATCTAGAAGAGGATTTGGATTTGCTATTAATACAGCACCAGGATTTGTCCAAGGTTGATTAGCCCTAATTAGATTTGAAGTTTTTGAAGATATAGAAGTAGATCCAGAAGAAGGAGGAAAAAATGAATAACTTACAACTAGAACAGTATTACTAGTGATAGCACTGATTGTTTGAGTAGAAGAAATGGAAGACTGAGAAGGTGTAGATTGAGTAAGAGGATGTGAAGAAGTAACTGAAGGGAAATTTGATGTAACTTCACTTGTATCTGACTTGGATCTGGATATTGAAACTTTTTTGCGAAATGATTCAAATGAAAATTCAAAAGGTGGAATTCAAAGTTTCTCACTTTTAGATCTAGTTAATATTCAAGTTTCTCTAAATAAGGAAGTAACACTTTCTTCAGAAGCTTCTGGGTTAACAGGATTTTCGGCAGAAATAGATATTCCTTCTAATTTCTAAATTAAAGACTCAACTTCGGGAGATTTGGGAGTGAATTCTAAAGTAGATGAATGTCGAGATACTTCAGGAGATGATGGAAAGGTTTCTATTGTTTCCGATTTCTGAGGTAGTGATCTAGAATGTGATCGGGAAATGGTAGAATGATTTTGGGGAGATCGACTCTTATGAAGGTTTCTAATTTGAGGTTTAGACTTATATGCAATTCATAGTCAGCCCTCCTTCTAGCGCCAAAAATGTTGAGGCCTCAGAAATATGTGGCAACAACAAGGGGGATAACCACCCGGTCCGGACCTTAAGACAGTTCCTTTTCCATTTGGAATAGTTGCTCCAACTGGATATAATGGGACCAATTTCCCAGAGTTGGGTTTTTTGTTTGATTTCTAGATTTATCTCAAAGGGTTTGCATGAAGAATTACTAAAAACTAAAACAAATTTATTCTAAAATGCAAAACTTTGAATTAAGTCTAATTTAATCTAACTTGGGACAATATTAATGCGATATAGAATGATATCTATTCAATCTGTGATGATTAAGATCATGACAGAATTAATAGAATTGATACTTTGTAAGATGATTCTCTTGAAAAAAAATAGTTAATCAAAAGAAAATGAAAAACATATCGCATGTATCTAATGACTATATATATAAAAAATCAATTTCTATCTTTATATCGTACAATAGTGCAACTTGATTTTTCAGACAAAAACAATTAATTTCATATATAATTCATGGAAGCTGGATTCATCACTAATATTCAAAAACAAAATTAGCATACATGATAATAGTACCAGATGTGTACTGCTCTGTTGACAGCAAGGCCCTTCCTTAGCCCCGGTTTACCTTGGTCCCAACTTCTACTTTGTGTGAATGCATCCAAAGTTTCATGCCCAATCATTTCCCAATCCGGGCAATCTAACACTTCCCTTATTCTACACTGGAAATTTAATCAATAAGTATGGGTTATTTTAATATCTCAATTCAGAGAATTGAGATATTAATTCAACACTCCTCTATAGTTATAACCCGACAGTCCATTATGTATACATATGCGCCAACTTCGCATATACAACCATTATACGCAACATAATACTTTGGGCTATTAAAACCATATAAATTGACCCTCCTGGCTTCCGCGCATATATTTCCAACCGTATACAATATACCACTCGGACTTTCGTTAAATATCAATCACCACTATATATTAAAGTATGGCCTGCACCAACATACGAAACATACCTCGATTAACCGTCGACCCGATCGGAGGGTTCATGTTCCATCGCGCCGCAACATCCAATCCGACGGATATCGCTCGGCCAAGATTCACGAACAATAACGCGCGATGGCGCGCAGTGGAGGCGGTTTTGCAATTTCGCTCGGGGACACATGTCGGTCAATCTGTGGAATCGCTCCCAACTCCTCAAATACCACTCACCGTATAAAGGTGGTGCGATGAAACCCACCGTTCAGCTCCAAACCGCCGTTACTGTTCATTCAGTCACGGTTCCCTACTCCAGGTTCCACTTATATCGCTCAAGGTTCCGTCAAGCATAGTTCCATTCGTAGGCTCCCCACACGACTGCAGAATCGCTCTTCCTCGCTACAATTACTTCGATAACCGAGACTACAATTCTCACACAGGGTTATCGTGCGTTCTTGTGTGCACTCTGTTACGAGGTCTCGCCCATACAGAATTCTTGCGACGGCGTTTTACAATGCTCACAAGTCTTGGATAACTAACCACAGTTCCATAATAACTTCAAGCGATCCATACCGACTTGGTCAATCACAGGATTCTTAACTGTTACAAATTCAAATATCCTCCATCGACAAAACTCATATAATCACGCAATATTATTCATATTAATAATCCAACAATCATCAAAACATATCACATACAATCCAGTAAATTCAAAGGGATTAAAACCATACCCTCACGAATGGTTTGAATAGTCAAAGCAGGCAATTCAATCATTTCGGTACTCAGAATTCATAGTTATTCTCGGTTTCAGACATGCTTCAAATAGATTCTACCAAGAACACATGTTATGCACACAGAACTTATGAACAATTCTCCACAAATAGATATATATATATATATATATATATATATACAGGTGATCAATCTATAAATCAATCACTTACAAATTCATGACAGGCCAGATATCCAGTTTAGTGGCCATTATCCTCCTACTCTGTTGCTGAAGAGGTTCTCCACCTCTAACTCCCTCTCTCTCTCTAGTTCTCTCTTATTTAGACTCTTCAGGGCTACATTTATACCAAAAGGATGACCTGAATCGGTTCAGGTCTCCAGACAGTTCAGCAACTCTTAACATTCCAATTCCTGAATCTAGACTCAATAAGTGAATTAATCCTAAACTGACTCTTCGTATTCCTATCTTAACCAATTTCTCATGTTCTCAAAATGGCTTGAGAACAATTATAATTCCCTACCAAAATATTGAAAATATTAATATTTACAAGAATATTTAAGAACATGGGACCCCCTATGTCTACTTATGTACAAAGTAACTTTTGAGCCTAATGCCCCTGCATCAAACTCCCAAGCTTCAAATTATTCATGATCTCCTGATCATGTGTCTTCATCTCTGCCTCCAGGATCCCATACTTGGTTTTGTTGCTGCCCATCAGCTTCATCATCCTTCAACTGATCTTCTCCAGGCTTCCAAACTTTGTTCTGTAAGTCACCTCCAGCTATATTTTCACAATCTGCTTTTGTCCTCCCTGTACAAATATCCTTTTGTTTCCTTGCTGTTGTCTTCTGCTTCGGAGACACCCTTACCATCAGTCTTCTGATGTATTCAATCTCCATGTCTAGCTTATCCTCTAGCTGGAACTCATCTTGCCCTCTGTTGCTGCTTCCAATCTCTGTCGCTGCCAATATTGTTGCTCTTGCTGTCTCACATGCTATTAACATGTTTATTACTTCACAGTGTCATCCCCCGTAGCCCTTTTCTTTTATGGAGTATTCTTTCTTCCTTAATGTTGCCTCCATGGATGTTGCCCTGTAGGTGTGCCTCCATGGATGTTGCTTCCTCCCCTTCTTGTCCCTCTGCAACACTTTTCTTTTGTTCATCATCTGCAAATTCATTCTCAGAAAACAATCCACTATTTAAATTCCTACCAACAGTGACATACTCCTCCAGTATACTAGTAAACAGAATTTGATTCTGCAAGCTAGTATCTGCTCCTCTCTTCTTCACAGCTTCAGGCATTTTCATTCCAGTGTCTGCAATCCCTTTCTCTTCTTCAAATGCTCCCGGCAAACAACTCATCCAATTCTCCTGGGTTTATTTTACATCTTCAACATGCTGGAAGTTAGCTTCAATATCTCTTCCTTCTTCTTTGTGGGAAATCTTCAGCACTTGCCTCTCATCCTCCTAATGGATTCTGGAGATACAATCAAGTTCTCTAGCCACTGTATCTTCATCTTCTGTCAGCATGGAATGCTGATTCTTCCTCACTTTAGCAGCTTCCAAAACTTGTTCTTCAAGCTGGCTTTGGCCTACCCAACTAGCCAACTCTTTTCTATCAATGGTAGTGAAAAATCCCTGCATATGAGACATGGTTGTCTCATCCTACTTCAGCAACATTTTTTCTTCTCTCAAGACAATTTCAAAGGATGAATTGTCTTCTGCAATACCTGTACACATAAACAAACTGTCAGTGTTAAAACCATGAGACCCAATGGTCTCAATTGATGACCTAGTCACCAATTCTTCTCCCGGCAATTCTAAGTCTGGTTCAAGGCTCAGAAATTCTTCATCATCTTTCTCTGCATGAGTAGCACATGGATCATCAGCATTAAAGTTCCAATGCTTCAATGCCTCCTTTTCCTCTGACAACACATCAGTATGTGGTGCAGAACTCCTTTCCAAACCTTCTGTCAGCACCTCAGCATGTTGATCTGCCTCCTTCATGAGACTGTCAGCTAGCCTCAATTTTCTTCCATCATCTGCTCCATGAACTCCATCCATGAAGATCTTCCTGCCTTGATTTCCCAGCAACTTATCCAGTGCATAGGTCCTCTGCTCCTCCAATTCTCTTCTTTGAGAATCCATCCTCCTATATAACTCAACAACTTCAATAGGAGTAGATTTCGGGAACCTTACACAACATTTTATGCCTCTGCTTGTTCTTGACCAATCCTCTGCTGGCCCTTCTCTCTCAGCTTCAACATTCTGCTGGATATCTTCATTTGACCCTTCTGTCTTCACCTCTCCCTGATATCTCACTATCTCAGCATTGATCTGAACAAATTTCAGATTCAATGTCTTCTTCTCACCAACAAAATCTGAAGCTTGTTCATCTTCCAGTGGTGTACCTGCAAACAGACACAACTTATTAGTTTTCAAATCACAAGACTCTTCAGTCTTGGCTGCTCCCTCAAGCGCTTCTTCTTGAACAGGTTTGCCCATGGAATCTTCAATTTCTATCCTTGCCTCAAGAACTCTGGGTTCTCCTTCCTCTGTGGAGTCTGTCATCACTTCACATTTGTCAGACTCAAGAACACAAGCCCTCACATCATCTGGACTTGTCCAATAACTCAGGAATTCCTCAATGATTTCCTCCTCAGCAAGACAAGATTCTTGCTGCCTCAAGTCTTCATTATGTCTCACAGGATCTCCTACAGGTCTCCACTCTTCACCTGTGTTTTGTTCTGCTTCACAAGCAGAAATTTATTCTTTCAACTCAGCTACCCTGAGTTCTTCTCTCAACAAGGTAATCTTCTTTTGCCTCAACCTCATCTGTAATGGTTGCCATTTCACCTTCTTCCTCATAAGCCAACCAACTCTCTGGCTTTCTTCTATCCTTAGTTTCAATATTTTGAACTCTTCCTTGATCTCAGCAAATTCTTTCCAATATTCTTCATCTGTGAATTTCTTCTTCATGCCATTTGCTTTGGCATCTTCACTCACTCTTCTGTTGTGGCTTCTCCCAGAACCTCTACAATCTCTGCAGTCTCTGCCATGGCTCTCAGTATCCATTTTATTCTCTAGGAGTTCTTCACTCACAAGCTGCACTAAGCCTCTGCAACAGCAAGCTCTCTTGCTGCAACTTACCTCACCAAGATTCTCTCCTAAGCTCCGGCTTTCGGCAAGTACTGGTCCCCTCTCTCTGGAACCTTCTAGGCTTCACTCTGCAACTTTCTCAAGAACACCTCTTTTCTTCTTTCATCCAACCTCTGTTGGGAATCTTCCAGGTTCTTCCACACTTTCCTTCTTTACTCAGAGTCCCTTGTTTGACTCTTCTATCACTGCTCTCAAAGTTGTGATCTACTTCTGCTGAGATGTATTCAATTGACTGCACTCTGACTTCTACAAACAATCATTCAACCAGAGTTAAACATTGCTCATTTCTCTTGAGAACACTACAAATGTCCTTCTTATCCAGCCTCTAGCTGAATACCAAGCTCACTACCTTCACTATCAAACTCTGTCTTCAATTTTCAGCAACCATAATTCTGCAATTCCAATTTCAAATCAGATTAAAGTTAATTACCTGCGAGATCATGATCCTGTCTTCCACTCACTCCACAATCCTGTTCACTACAAATATGTATGCTGCATTTGAGGCTTCCAAATCTGCAGTCTTCTATTAAACAGATTTAAACTTCAACTTTTCTTTCCTGTTCAGTACATGTGCATTTCCAAAACAAACTTTTCAGCGAGCTAATCTAAATTCTAGCTCTGATACCACTTGACAGTGGGGCCCTTCCTTAGCCCCGGTTTACCTTGGTCCCAACTTCTACTATGTGTAAATGCATCCAAAGTTTCATGCCCAATCATTTCCCAATCCGGGCAATCTCACACTTCCCTTATTCTACGCTGGCAATTTAATCAATAAGTCTGGGTTATTTTAATATCTCAATTCAGAGAATTGAGATATTAATTCAACACTCCTCTATAGTTATAACCCAATAGTCCATTATGTATACATATGCACCAACTTCGCATATACAACCATTATACGCGACATAATACTTTGGGCTATTAAAACCATATAAATTGACCCTCCCGGCTTCCGCGCATATATTTCCAACCGTATACAATATACCACTCGGACTTTGGTTAAATATCAATCACCACTATATATTAAAGTCTGGCCCGTACCAACATACGAAACATACCTCGATTAACCGTCGACCCAATCGGAGGGTTCATGTTCCATCGCGCCGCAACATCCAATCCGACGGATATCGCTCGGCCAAGATGCACGAACAATAACGCGCGATGGCGCGCAGTGGAGGCGGTTTTGCAATTTCGCTCGGGGACACATGTCGGTCAATCTATGGAATCGCTCCCAACTCCTCAAATACCGCTCACCGTATAAAGGTGGTGCGATGAAACCCACCGTTCAGCTCCAAACCGACGTTACTGTTCATTCGATCACGGTTCCCTACTCCAGGTTCCACTTATATCGCTCAAGGTTCCGTCAAGCATAGTTCCATTCGCAGGCTCCCCACACGACTGCAAAATCGCTCTTCCTCGCTACAATTACTTCGATAACCGAGACTACAATTCTCACACAGGATTATCGTGCGTTCTTGTGTGCACTCTGTTACGGGGTCTCGCCCATACAGAATTCTTGCGACGGCGTTTTACAATGCTCACAAGTCTTGGATAACTAACCACAGTTCCATAATAACTTCAAGCGATCCATACCGACTTGCTCAATCACAGGATTCTTAACTGTTACAAATTCGAATATCCTCCATCGAGAACACTCATATAATCACGCAAGATTATTCATATTAATAATCCAACAATCATCAACACAGATCACATACAATCCAGCAAATTCAAAGGGATTAAAACCATACCCTCACGAATGGTTTGAATAGTCAAAGCAGGAAATTCAATCATTTCGGTACTCAGAATTCATAGTTATTGTCGGTTTCAAACATGCTTCAAATAGATTCTACCAAGAACACATGCTATGCACACATAACTTATGAACAATTCTCCACAAATATATATATATACAGGTGATCAATCTCTAAAGCAATCACTTACAAATTCATGACAGGCCAGATATTCAGTTCAGTGGCCATTATCCTCCTAATCTGTTGCTGAAGAAGTTCTCTACCTCTAACTCCCTCTCTCTCTCTCTTTGGTTCTCTCTTATTTAGACTCTTCAGGGTTACATTTATACCACAAGGATGACCTGAATCGGTTCAGGTCTCCAGACAGTTCAGCAACTCTTAACATTCCAATTCCTGAATATAGACTTAATAACTGAACTAATCCTAAACTGACTCTTTGTATTCCTATCTTAACCAATTTCTCATGTTCTCAAAATGGCTTGAGAACAATTACAATTCCCTACCAAAATATTGAAAATATTAATATTTACAAGAATATTTAAGAACATGGGACCCCCTATGTCTACTTATGTACAAAGTAACTTTTGAGCCTAATGCCCCTGCATCATCTGTTTATCTGATTGGTGATAATAGGCCACATTCAATTCTTCTATCAAGGATTCTTTCAAAGAATACAGAATTGCATCAACAGTGATCAACAAAATGATATATAACTGAAAAGGCCATGTTCCATTACTTTATCAAGGCATCCACAAACTTACTTACAATTAAGCATTCTTTGCAAATGTTCTCAATAAAATTCTGGACCCTTCTCTAAATGCATGAGAAGGGTTTAAATACTAAACTAACTATAAACTAACATTAAATTATTACAAAAATGTAGAGGAGGTTTCGAACAACCTTTCTCTAAAAACTTAACTTAAACAATAATCTAGGAACTTTGAACTAACAATCCTGATTTTTTGAATTTTTTCCTTATTTCTGAATGTGATCACGAAGCTAACAAATATCTAGCATTGATTTAACTTGAGCTAGCTATGATATCCATGATCGAATTTGTCCCTTGAAAATAGAATTTGAAATTACTGACTGTGATATTTTTGTTGAATCTATAAGAGACTGAAGAGTTTGATGTTGATGGTAAGGTTTGATCAAAAAATTCCAGTAATTTTCCTAATCAAACTTATTAAATTTTTTGATCATTTCCTCTTGTGTATCTGCTCGCTGTCTCCATTGTATTTCTACTTCCTTTGTTCCTGAAAACACATCAGATGTGTTTTCTTTGAGAAGTTTTGTTTTAAATAATTGATCACACATAGACTAAATAATTTCGTTTGATTTCTTAGACGTCTTGGCTGCTGCTTTCTCTGCTTGATTAATTTGTTCTCTCCATTCTGTGAATAACAACTCTTTATGAAGATTATATATTTGTGGTAGATTAGCTTTCTTTCCTGTATCTGAAATTTTCCACTGAATGTGTTCTTCTATCTTCTTTTCAAGTCTTTCACATTCCAGTTTCTAAATTTCTATTTGCTGAATCATTATCTTATTGCAATCACAATAAGAATCAATCATGGAAGCTTGGTGGCAAAACATTTCTTATTCTTTCTTTAACATAGTGTTTACATCAAGTGCTTCTTTGATGAATTGTTCTAACTGTGGTTGACTTTGTAACTCAGCCATTGATTTTTCCAGATGTGCTTGATTTTCATCTAGCTCTATTTGATACTTTGATTTGAGGCTTTCAATATTTTCATGAGATTGAGTTGTGCTTATTTTGATCTGCTCCATGGATTTGGCTTTCTCTTCTTTCAACAACTGTTCTAATTCTTTCACTTTGGCTTCCTTTTGTTTCAACAATATTCTAACCTCAATAGCTTTATCAACAATAGCGGTAGCATATGCTCCTGCATATTGTGATAACTTGGCTAGATGTTTAGTGGGGTCATCTTCGGAATCCTTCCAAAGTACATCAACTAATTCATCTGTTGGTTTTGGATTTGTTTCATCAATTCTTCTTATTTTATTCCTTTTAACTACAGCTTTGTAGCTAGGACTGTAGAAAATGTCTAAGGACGGAATATCTTCAATCTATAGGATTATCTAATCTGTAGGGTAGGCCGGTATGATTTCTTTTTCATGTACTGCTGGAACTCTCTACAGTGGATTGATAGTCTCAACTATTTTCTGTGAAGGCTCTAGTGTTTGAAATCTTTGTGTTTGATTAGCATTTGCATTCTGTTTGGGAGTCTTTATTGCTTCAGAAAATTCTTCCCATTCATTCGTCAGATCTTTCACTTGAGGCGGCTTGAACTGATCCAACATGTTATGAGTCTGTTGAACTGTTTCCGAATTTGATTTGTTCCATTATTCTTTTTTTTCTCCAGCCCTTCTATCTCTTGAATAATTTGGCCGATTTCTACATTTGTTTTATGAGATTCAGATTCATTTTCAAATTGATCTGAATCATCAGACTGCTGTTGTGATTGACCTGATTCATTCTCAGATATTTCTTTCATTTCATCCTCTAGACTAACACTTGGAGTGTGTTTTTCATCTTCAATGGTCAAGAGATTCAAGAGAATTTTTTCTAGTCTCTTATTTCTATATGCTTGAAAAGCTTCAGAATATTCTTGACTTAATTGACTAGAAACATATTTGGAAATATCAGAGAAATTTTCCATGCCTTGGAAGAAATCATCGAATTCATCTTCTTCTTTTATAAAAGGCTTCATTTTAAGCTCTGCGATGTAATTTTTAATCACATCATTGGGGTCATATAATCTTCCTGGCATAAATGCCAAATTTAACAACTAAATCTTGGGAACCTCTTTGTATGTATGGCCAATGTTGGCCAGAGCAAAGGTGTCGCACTGTAGACGGAAAGTAGGCCAAATAGCCTTTTTACAATCTTTTAGCTGCTTTGTGACACCGTTGACGAGCTGATAAGCTATTTCTTTTGCAATAAATTTATCTGGAACATAATGAGGTAAAACATGGAGAGAAGAATAACTCCCAAATACTCTAACATATGTGAATTTTTCTTCGGCAAACCATCTTGCTATGGCAAGAATATCTACATTGGCTTCTTTAGAAACCCTAGGAGCCTTTTTGTTGAAAATCATCTGATGCATGGGAAATATGACTCCATAGCAGATTTTAAGAAATGTAAGTGAAACTCAGAATCCTAGAATTCTCTATGGTAGATATGAATCAGGGTAGGGTATTTAGTGGTCCATTTCCAACCCATGGTTGGAAAATTAGAAGTGAAGCAGATAGTATCCATAACATAAGCAGACATATAAAATGGAGGTATTTGTCTGAGTGAAACACTTCTCTTATTCCTATATTCAGTACTATGTTTGGCTAGGTAATTGGATAAAATGTCTGCCCAATTTAAGATAGTCAAATTGACGATTGCGTCAATTAGGGGAACCCAATCTCTTGAAAATCTAGTACTATCAGGCTTGGAAAATATTCTACAGAACATACCAGTGGCATAACAATAAGGATTAGGAATTTATAAAATTGGGTACGTACCAGACTTATCTTGCTTCAACTTCCATTCATGGATGACTTTGATAAGATCTGGATGTTTTGCTTTGAAAGTCTGCACATAATTGTTGTCGTATTTCTGCTGCGGGGTTGGTAGATGATACATTGCTGCTAAATCCTCTTCTTTCAAAGAACCCATAATGTCTCCTCTTGAATTCTTAAAAATTATATCTTCAATGTTTAAGTGGTCAATTTCCCACTTAACCATGTCTGTATAAGGAAGGATCTTAGGTCTCACCGCTATCCTATGAATATGCGAGCATGCAACGTCAAAAAGGGTTGCATCAGAGGTAGAATCAGTGCATGTAGCAGAAACTTTGTCTATCACCCTTGGTCCTTCATCTTCAAAGAGTTTATACATTTCTTCCCATGACGAACTGCCACAGTCTTTGTTACAGACGGTGTTTGAAAATAATGAAGACATATCTGTGTCTTCTATGGACGATGTTTGAGAAACTTCTTTGCCCTTTTTGCTCATTTTTAACTGCTTCAACCCGATAATTGATTTCCTGAGAGCGAAGAAAATTTAACATATAAGGAGTATTATAAGAGCAAATCAATCATTTACTTCTAAGGCACGTGAGAAGATGTCAATCTATCAACCATCTTTCATAATTCCTAATTTAAAATTTCACATGGCTTCGCATGTAAGATCAATCTATTGTTTTAAAGTCGTTAAGATCTTAAATCTTATTTGATATGACATAAGTTGCTTTCACATGCTGAAATTCATTAAATACGCAAATCGCAATCATTCCTTATAATATTTTGTGATGATTGACCTTTAAAAGCTGTGAAATGCGAGATGCGCAAATCGCAGATTGCAACTTTTATAGGATAGCGTTTGAGTATATATCATAAGTTGCGGGCAATGCGAATTGCGAAAAACTTAAAATGGACGCGAGGGCGAAAAAATTCATATTTTCTAGTTTATTTTCTTGTCGGGTCCGCAAGTATCGCAACTTATACCGTATATGTCTTAAAAAAAAAAATTATTAAATAAAGTGTAATGCGAAAAGGAAGGATAAAACGATGATTTTAATGTTTTTTCAAGGTATTTGCATTTATTTCTTCGGAAAGGCTTCGAGCGCATTTCGGAATTCGCATCTTTTACGTTTTATAATATCTTTTGAAATAAGATATGTAATATGCGATGCGCTTTAAGGAAAGACCAAAAAAAATTATTTTCTAATTTTTTATTTTAGGAAATTATAAAAAAAGAATTTCCTATTTATTTCTAAAGGGTCCCTATTAATAAAAATAAATGGGGGGGTGTTGTATAGCACAACACTTTCTCATAAATAGCTTTCTGTAAATACTTTCCTTTGATTGGATGACTTTGAAAAGCAATGGGTCTTCCTTCCTACATTAAAACAACACCAATTCCATTTCCTGAGGCATCACATTCCACAATAAAGGTTTTTGTGAAGTCTGGCATAGCTAAGACCGGTGCTAGGCACATTGCCTCTTTAAGATGTTCAAAGGCCTTAGTTGCTTCAGGGGTCCATGAAAATGCATCTTTCTTCAATAATGTTGTTAGAGGTGCTGCTATTCTCCCATAATTCTTAACAAACTTGCGATAATACCCTGTTAACCCGAGAAATCCTCGCAACTTCTTTATGGTTGTGGGGAGTTTCCATTCCTTAATGGCTTTAATTTTGTTAGGGTCTACTTTAACACCCTCGTGAGATAAAATATGACCCAGATATTCCACCTCTTGTACTCCAAAGAAACATTTGGATTTTTTTGCATATAATTGTTTCTCCTGCAGTAGTTTGAGCACCCTGTCAACATGTTCAACATGATCCTTCCAAGACCTGCTGTAGATTAGTATATCATCAAAAAATACTAGCACAAATTTTCTAAGGAAGGGTTTGAAAATGAAATTCATTAACCCTTGAAATGTAGAAGGTGCATTGGTAAGGCCAAAAGGCATGACCAAAAATTCATAATGACCCTCATGAGTTCGAAATGTTGTTTTTGGAATATCTTCAGTGTTCATTCTAATTTGATGATATCCTGAACGAAGATCCAACTTGGTAAAATAAATTGCTCCATGTAATTCATCCAATAATTCATCAATCATAGGAATGGGAAATTTATCTTTAATGGTGAGCTTATTGAGCTCCCTATAATACGGACACATGCACCATGATCCATCCTTCTTGTGTACCAATAATACTGCAGGAGAGAAAGAACTTTTACTAGGTTGACTGATACCAGCCTCTAACATTTCTGAAATCATACGTTTAATTTCGCTCTTTTGGACATAAGGATATCTATAAGGCCTGATGTTTGGATGAACACTTCCTAGAATCAAATGAATAGCATGATCATGATCACGAACAGGTGGGAGTCCTTTGGGAGTTTCAAACACCTTGGAATTATTGTCCAATACTTTTTGGAGATCTACAGAAATAGATGATTTTGATGTTGGAACTTCTAGTGAGCATAATTGTACAATTATGCCTCGTTGTTCTTTCTTCAGAAGCTTTGTCATGAAATTAGAGCTTATTATCTTTCCCAGCTTCCCTGTGATACCCCATAATTTGACTTCCTTTCCTTCTAAAAAATAAAAAATAAAAAATAAAAAAGGGTTCTTGAAAATTAAAAGTTACCATCCCCAAAGATTGTAACCATTGTACTCCTAGTACAACATCAGCACCTCCCATAGGAATGGAAATCATTGGACTATTCAATACATATTCCCCATAATTAAGCAATATTGTAGCTTTCAGGAGGAACATACATCCTCCATTTGCAACGATCACTTGACATTCTGGTGTTGGGTATAGGAAACAATTCAATTCCTTGGCTACTTTACAATGAATAAAATTATGGGTACTACCTGAATCAATCAAAACTATTACCTTTTTCTTCCTGTTATGTCCTTCTATCTTGGGAGTTTGAGGAGTGGAAATTATTGCCAATGCATTACACGATATGGTCAGACTCATTTATTCTTCTTCTTCTAGGTTGGTTCCTCGTGTATATCCTCTGTTTTGAAGATTGTTCATTTCTTTTCCTCTTCACAATCTGTACCAAATAATTTCTTCTCATACCTTGTAGTTTAGTGTATTTATATCTGTATAGAAAATCCTTTTTAATCTTTTTTCTTCCAATTGTTGTGGTTTCAACTTCATATGTGATTGTGGAAGTCTCGGAAGTAATAACGCTTGTCTTGTCTTAGTGGTAGGCTTCCTTGTCGCCATAATTTTATATTCAATTTTTCTTGCCAACCTGAATGCCTTTTCCAATGAATCAGGTTCCCAAACGCGAACTTCATGTTGGATGTTATCCTTTAAAGTCCCTATGAAGACATCAATCATGTGTTCCTCTGGAATATCAGTTACCCTTATATTCAATTTTTGGAAGTCCTCAATGTGCTCCACCATGGAACCCTTTTTGTTTGAGATTTATAAACTGGCTAAGGAAGGTGTTTCTTTTTGTATCCTCCTAATTTGCTATCATTTCCTCCATAAAAATTGACCAAGTGACAATTTTTTTATGGGACCAAAGCCATCGATACCATACAAATGTATTTTGTTCTAAATGTAAAGTTTCAATCTGTATCTTTTGTGTGTTTTGCAAATTATTGAGATCAAAATATTGCTCCATCTGTGGTATCCATGTTACAGGATCCTTGCCATCAAAATTCCTCATATCCATGTTTGGAATATGGTGGTTCTTGCATCTAACCTTAGAGTTTATGAAATCATGATTAACATTTATTTTGTTCCCATCATGAATTTCCTATACTATCTTTTTGCCATTAGGAAATATTTCTTGTATCAACTTTTCCAAACCTTCGATGTCTAATTTTATATCATTCTTCATGTTTTCCATGTTGTCTTTCATTTTTTCATCGATCTTAGCTTACATGTCATCTATCCTAGCTTCCATGCCATCTGTTAGTGTCCCGTGATTTGGCAGATTGGTATACCAAATGACAGGGTAACATGGAACCAGTCTTTGGAGTCCTAGGACCTAGCTTTCTTGGACTCAGAGAGGGCTCTCTCTATTGGGTGCAAAGGATGTGTTCGTTTTGCTCTAGGGTTTTGATTTTAGGCTAGTTGTTAAGTGTAGGGTTTGTTGATTGTTTTGGTTGGGTGAGATGGATTGGTAGAATAGGTGGAGTGAGAGGTCTTTAAATCATTGGGATATGGAGTCAATAAAATTCAAGGGTGTCTCAATAATGAACCAAAGTGCAGTGCAAGGCCAATCTAGCAAGGTTAATGGATCCTTAAGGTTATGAGTGAAATGGGATGGGCATCAAGTTTGTGAATAAGGTAGTGCAAAGGGAAATCAAGAATCCTTTGTCAAATACCTATGAACAAGAAGGTCTTAAATATGATAAGAAAAAGATAATAAGCATGAGCTAGGGCAAACCATTTACTCAATGATAATACTTTAAACAATAAATATCCAAGATAAACATTCCAGTGAAACATAAAAAGCATAAGAGCTTCTAAATTTAGTAAATTCACCTTTAGAATTTGGGAAAACATATAATATAGCACAATAACTCAATCTATGAAGAGGGAACTCCGAAACATCATAAATAAAGCTATAAATAACTCTAAAACAAGTTGGCAGGCATGGACAAAGGGCAAGATCGAACGAGACCTCTTTGACTTAACCTATCAAACAAGACTCCAAAGAAAGGTTCCAAGACAGAGTTTTAGACAGTCTCAAATAAGCAGGACATACCGTGAATCATATTTGTTAACCAGTATATCAATCCATAAATGAAACTAACAAGCACAAGGAGGCTTGAAGAGTAGCTAATAATTCTTCAAACAGAACCATCTGAGGAAAACATTAAGGCTATAACAAACAGGAGGACTAAGTTGCCTCAAAGAGCATATCTCAACCTATACTTTTCTGATTTATAGAAACTAAGAGGAGTGAAACATAATGATAACAAGAAAACATAAAAAAAAATTAAGAATACATCACCATTCACCAAGCTAAGGAATCCTGCAAACAAGCTTCTCCATCATCAAGTCAAACAAGCCATTCATCTACTCCACAACACCAATTTCTTCTTCAAGCTCATAAAAACCATATATTTCTCTCAAAGCTCATCAAATACCAACAAAATACATGAGGTCCTCATGCTCTATTTATGGATAAAAGGAGGACTAAAACCCTAATTATGGTAGGAAAATGTCAAATTTACACATAAATGTCATTTATGGCCATGAGGGCCTCCTTCAATTTGGCACAAGCAAGTTTGTTTTTATTTGCATAATGCTTGGTCTTTTTCTTATAGAGAGAAAGGCCCCTTTTCACCTTCTTGAAGTGCTTGTGCTCATCTTTGTAATACTGAATGACACACTGTGCCATCTCAAAATCTCTCTCCCATTCCTTAATTTGTGCATCTTTGGTTAGGAGTAGCAATATGGTGGTCATCTCCTTGTCCTTCTTGTCACTATCTAGATCAATGAATTAAGGCTCTTGAGTAGCTTTCTTGATTTTCTTGCTTCTCCTCACCTTTACCTATTGCTTACCATTTTCCATTTTTTTCCTTGCCCTTGTCCAGCATTGGAGTTGATGCAGATGACAAGGCCCCTTGCCTTTTGGAGGCAACAAAAACTTGCCTTGTCCCTCTGTGGTATGTGCATGTGAGAGGAGTGATGATGGTTTTGGTAGTGTCCTTATCTTGGCTGTGACCCTTGGTGTTGTCATCAACCCCTTTATCCTTTCTGTGTTCCCCATCAATCACCTCGTGCTCTGTTTGATCACTGTTGTCCTGACCTTCGGCGTCATTATCATCTTCATTTTCCTCACTGCCTTCTATACTACCAAATTGGCCTTTAAATTGATCATCAACTTCTGTACTTGCCTCACTTTGGTTATGTCCATCATAAAGGTCCTTTTCTTCATCATCCTCTAGGCTATCTTCACTTCCATCATCATTAGGATCCTGATTTGTGTCATGACATTCATGACAGTTGTCATGAATGTCATGACTATCTCTTTTGTTGTCCTTTTCCTCACTCACTGTCCTATCAGTGACATTCTCTTTATCACCATCTCCTTCATCAAATTATGTTTGTGCCTTACTGGTTTCCTCTTCTTGATCTTCTATTTCCTCATTATCACCTTATGTTTCTTCATGTTCAATATATTCATCCATATTGTCACTGTTTGCATTATGACTATGCTCATTATCATGCTTATGCACATTTCTCTCTTGACTTTCATGTTCATTTTCTTACTGACCGTCCTCCTCATCATTGTCTTCACTATCCTCTAGGTCCTTATCTTTTTCATCAGCACCACCTTTTTTTGTACTTGGGAGTGATTCATTGGTATCATTACCATCACTGCATTCCTCCAAATGTTCACTTTCTTTGTCTTCATGACTGCCATGTTCATCTCCCTCTTCCTTGCCATCATCATCCTCCTACTCTTCCTCATTAAACTCTGTGTCTACCCCACTATTTTCATCATTCCCACCATCATCTCCTTGTTCATCATTGCTACTTTCACCCCCTTGTTCCTCATTACCAATGTCATCATCTTCATTTGATGCATCAGGAGAAGAAGAAAGAGGTAAGTTTCCTTATGGAGAAGGCATGGATGGAGGTGATGGAACATGATCTCTAGGGGGTGATGGAGGAGTGGAGGTAAGTGGGTGTAAATTGGAAGGCAAATTTTTCTGAATGAAGGCTTGGGGATTGGAAAATACATCATGTGAGATAAAAACCTCCCAATGAATTCCCTGTTGCTCCAGCTGGTCTAAAACATCCATCTTAACCAAAGAGTGGTGAAAAAGGCTTTGCATTTGGTGGGCATAACTCCTTTTCTTGACTATTGAAGCCATTTTGTCAATGCTCCGATAGAGATAGTATGGTAGGTTTAGAAATTTAATCCTGGTGAAGTGCATCAGCAGCCTTATGTGATATGAATAAAGCTTGGAGTACCTCCCCTCACAAGTGAAGTACTTGATGATCTGCCTCATTAGTGGGGCATATCTCTATAGAAGGTGAGAAAATGGGAAAAATTTCTTGCTGCCCTGTTGATACCTAGGTTTGAGGAAGGGCTCATAGTATCTTAAGGCCAATTTCTTCTTCTTGAACCATCTCTCACCAATATCTGGTATTCATGTGGCTTTAGCAATGGATTCGGATGATAGTTCAAAATTTAATCCTGCTAGGTTGACCTGGTGGTTTTGTAGGCTGAGAATGAACAACCTCTTCAAATTTGAGTGTTTTTGGACCTGTTTAACCCTCTCACAGAACTGATATTATCCAACATCTTGAAAACATACAAGGATCAAGGGAGAAGAGGTTATTTGAATGGTATCCAAGGGCTCAAACCTATTAGTTCTTCCTCCCTTGTCTTTTGGCTTGATAGGCCCTTGGCCTTCATCACTACTGGTACTGATCTCTTCTCTGGACATGGTGACTGATTGTGTCCTTGAATATCTTGGTTTTTTAGCTTGTGAGAGCTTTTAGGTCTAGGGAGAAAAAATGATTGATGGTGAGGGAAAATTTTTAAAAATGGGGGAAAAATGGAAGAAGTCTAGGAATTTTTTTAGGGTTTGAAGGATTCCTGGCTAGTACTAAGTGTATCTACACTAATGACTACTCTCCAACTAGTAAATTCTACCCTATAAATTTAAATGATGGTTTGTCATGAATATTAGGGTTTTTAGCCAATTTAGGTTCTTGTTAGTCTCCTTTGATTATAGATGCAAAAATATCATTTGGAGGGCAAAGAGAGGTGACCACCAACCTTTTTAACTTGTGCAGGAGCCTGGGGAAAACTTTGAGGAGAAAAAGAGTGATTTTGGCCACTTTTTGGTAACCCTGGCCTAATCTCCTCTGTGCGCAGCACCACCAGACTTGTCGTTCAATCGCGCCCCATGTGCGCAGCATCGGGTCGGGTTGGTGTATGCACAGCGCTGAAAGGCTGTGGGTGCCTTGGGTGAGCTGTCGGGCTGTCGAGCTGGTGTATACGCAGCACCAAAATATTTGTGAGCGGATCGGGCCTCTACACAGGCCTGTTGGGCCTTCTCTGTGCGCAACGCCGTTGATGGTGGGAAATTTTGGCTCTGAACTAGGCGTGTGCATAGCGTTGTAGGCTCTATGCGCAGCGCAGTGTTTTTTAACATTGTATCTTCTTGCATGTGCGCAGCGCCGAAGGCTATATGCGTAGCACCTCCACCTATGCGCAGCGCCTCCGCCTATGCGTAGCGCCTGGAAATTTTACCCAGTTTTCAGGAAAATGTTAAGTCCCTATATTAATAGTGTAGCCCCTTATTATGTTAGTGTATCCCCCCTTATTGTTATTATTGTACCCCTGTAACCCCCATATTGTTATTATTGTGCCCTTTCATTATTATTGTTAGGTCGGCTAGGATTACATTGTGGCCCCACTAGGATTATATTGTGGCCCCATGGACTCCTATATATAGAAGGAGGTTTTGTTCATTTGTATCATCAAAGAATTGTTCATTTATGTAATGTATTGGAGGTTTTCCCCTCAAAGTGGCTCATTTCTAAGGTGTTGATATCTCTTTTCTTCTATTTTTGGAGCTGGTTACACAACATTTGGTATCAGAGCTTTGGATTCTAGGGTTTCGCTGCTCCAAACAGGTCATCGTGGAATTTTCGCTATAAATTTGTTTCTACAAAGTTTCAGAAGCTGAAATTTTTAGGGTGCGAAGCCAAAATCCCGAGGAAGATTTTCTAAAAATTTTAGAGCTTGGTTCGCAATATTTTCGGAGATATGATCTGTGGAATTTAGGTCTTTTTTCAGGCTCCTAAACAGGTCATCGTGGAATTTGCGCTATAAAGTTTTTTCTACGAAGTTTCAGAATATGAAATGCGTATGGTGCAAAGCTGAAATCCTGAGGAAAGTCGTCAAAAAATTTCAGATCTTGGTTCGCAATATTTTTGGAGATATGATCTGTAGAAGGTAGTGCTTTTTTAGGCTCCTTAATTTCATCTCAAAGAGGTGATCGTGGGAAAAGTTCAATAACTCTCTCTCTGGGCATCGGATTGGAGTGCTGTAAAAAGCAGTCGCAAGTACACGAACTTTAGTTTCTTGGCTATAAATTTCAGAGACAAAGGGCGACATTTTAGTGGCAAGTCATACAAGTTCATCTCTTGAACCGGTCAAAATTAGGTCATTGTGGGAGATTAGACACAACTTTGTCTTGGAGAATCCAAGTGGGTCAGACCTGTGGCATTCGAATAATTTAGAGGGCTGCGTTAGACATTTACTAAAATTCAAATATTGAAGTGTTGAAATCACGAGAGATAATCCAATTTCAATATCGAGCTCCTCAAAAGCAAGAAAAATGTGTGTATTTGTTTTTTAAAATTGCATAACGTTTGTTTGAAAAAGCAGTTTGAAGTGATTCCAAGGGCATATTGAAGAAAATTTACCAGCATTGGGTTATATAATGCCTCCAAAAAATAATTCCATACCCATTAAGTCCTCAGAAATATATACAATGATGCATGAAGAGGAAGAATTGCAGTATGAGATATCAAAATTACGATACCAAGTGCAACAAGTTTCGATCTTACGAAGAGAAATTGAAGATGAAATAGATGGTTTAAAAGCAGAAATGGAGGCTAAGTTGGATGGTTTGAAGGATCAAATAATAACTAATATGGATGATAAATTAGTGGAATATCACAACGAGCATCAACAACAAGTTCTCCAACTCTCAAAGGATAACCCAACTTTGGTGCAAAATCTAATGAAACAACAGGAAGATCAACATCACATCAAAAGAAGTTATGAAGCAGTCATAGAAACAAAGAACTTTACTGAAGGCAAGATCCATTTGGAAGTATCTGTTAAGAGAGTGGAAGAACTTTCTGTAGAATATTTCACATGGGAGGATGAGAATTTTTATACGGAAGCATCTGAAGTAATCAAGCGTTGAGGACAACATTTTTTTGAAGGAGAGGAGCATGTTAGGTCCCTATATTACTAGTATAGTCCCTTATTGTTGTTAGTGTAACCCCCTTATTGTTATTATTGTACCCCTGTAACCCCTATATTGTTATTATTGTGCCCTTAAATTATTATTGTTAGGTCGGCTAAGATTACATTGTGGCCCCACTAGGATTATATTGTGGCCCCATGGACTCCTATATATAGAAGGAGGTTTTGCTCATTTGTATCATCCAAGAATTGTTCATTTATGTAATGTATTGGAGGTTTCCCCCTCGAAGTGGCTCATTTCTAAGGCGTTGATATGTCTTTTATTCTCTTTTTGGAGTTGGTTACACAACAGAAAAACCCTTGAAAACGATTCAACGACTCTCTATCTCTCCTTCAAAGAAAAAAATTAGTTGGGGAGAGGGAAATAAGACCTTTATACTTCTTTTTGAAAAATAATTTCATGATCAAACCCACTTTCTAATGTTTTTTTCCCCTTCTTACTTTTTCACTGACTTTTTGGTCTTTTTGTCCTGTAGGTGGCAGAACTTTGAGAAAAAATGGTTTTTTGCCTTGGCTGGAGCATTTTGATGCTTCTCTTGTATTCAAAAACCTTTTAACAAGCTTAATCTTTGCCTCTTACCGAAATTTTGGAAACATGAACCAATTATTGAAAAAGAAAAAGGTCATTTTGACAAATTATTGAGGAAAAAGTCATTCAGTGACATTGGTGCTCCTTGAAGGTTTTCTCCACTTTATCCTTTTCATGAATTTCAATACCTTTAAACAGTAAATTTATGATCATTTTGGCACCTTCACCTTGGAATCTTCAGTCCTGCATATTTTATTCCTTTGATTGCTTGGTGGATAAGATTGAAGAGAAGAATTTTGACCTTCTTTCAACAGAAATTCTGTCATGTTTTCTCTTTGAAGTAGTGAAAACTTCTTGGTGTGAAAACACTAGCAGTTGGCATCAACAGCTCCTTTAGTCTTTCTATGTGCCATGATTTTGAGACACATTAGGTTTGTTTGACCTTATCAATCTTCCTATAGGTAGCCATTTTTGACAGTCCTACAGAAGTGTCATTCATGGCTAACTATCTCTTGAAGAATATATTTTTGATAAGGAAACCATTTTTGGAGGCTTTTCTACTTTGTTTTAGACCAATTTCATGTTTGTTCCTTTGACCATTTTGATAGTGATATATCTTTATTTCTTCCTTTGGCACTTTACCTTATGTCTGCCTCCTTTTGATCCTTTTTAAAACCTCTGACTGTACTTTTGAAAACTCAAGCCTTTATACTGATACTCTTTTCCATTTTTTCCTTTTGGTGAGGTGGAATCAATGCTTATTTTTCAAAACCCTAGAGGGCAACTTGAACACCCTTTGAATGCCATCTATTGTTAAGAAGGATGGCTTATCATATGTCTTGGACATTTTCTGTCATTCTTTCCAAACTATTAGGTTTTAGGGTTGTTAGATAAAATTAAGTAGTGTTGTCTTCTAAGTTCTCTATAGCCCTTTCAAGTTCATTCATTTCTATTCAGTTCACCTCACATTTTTCCCTTATTCAATCATGACTTCTGAAAATCTTCAATGTGTCCTTGGTTATGTTGAGGTGTCTTCAGTCTCTGTGGCCCTTGTACTGATTCTTTGCACTTGTTCACTTGTTTTTTCAAATCAGTCACAAACCCTGATTCTCTTCAAACACAGGCCTTGCTACCTTTTTCTTTGTTGTGGATGCCTTCAGTGGTGATTTCACCCTATTACCTTACCTCTTTTCTAGGTTGATTTCCAACTTGATCTTTTTGCAGTAATGTGAGCAAGGGTAGTTGTCCCTTGCAGGCTTTGTGCACTAGGCCAAGGAGGCCTTTCTTGAATGACACTTTGATCAATTTTGGACAAAGTTACTTGTCCCTCCTCTTCTTTGAAAGCAATATCTTTACACAGGAAAAACAGAGCTTTTTATGACACCAAATCCACCCTATGACCTATGAAACCCTAGGTGACCTAGTGGGAGGTTCCTAGGACTTGGATTTTGAACTAAAACTTAGAATTTGGGGTCATCAAGTGTAAAACAGAGTTTATGATAAACTGATGTATTGAAGATCCATAATCCAATGTACTTGATTTATCTAAAGATCCTACAGAGATAGTTTTGATGACATCAATGCTTGGGGTATTTTTGGGAGACACAATAGAGATGTTTGATTGGTGGTCTTAGGTAGCAGTGGGGGGTTTAGGCAAAAAAAAATAGAAGATTTGGGCCAAAGGTGACAAAATACAGTAAAAAGGAGTGACATGAACCCCTAATGGGTTTTCTGGGATTGGTAAGCAGAGCTTGACATGATGGAATGATCAAATAGTGAAAATTTATCTTAAGGATAATGAAGGCAGTGAGATTTCTAGAACTCACAATGTTTATGAAATTTGTTTCTAGAAATATTAGGATAAGCATTTAGTCATCTACAAAGGCAAAAATTACTGATGACTAACAGTGGCTCCACTTGGGGAGGGAAGCTCCTTTTCAAGAGGTGTCCAGAGCTTTAGATCTATGGCTTTATGGAGACCAGTGCCTCATCCATTGGGCAGATTTTTACCTCTTTTCACTTGTTGATGCTTGCTTGAAGCTATGATCTCAATAATCTGAAAGATATGATTAGCTCAACTTCATCCCTACCTACCCAACCTAATTGCCTGACATTTTTATTCTTTGGGTGCACTTGAACTAGCAACCCTTGACATCTTTTATTTTGAAAACAAAACAAACTATCTACTTCTATCTTATTTCTTCCAGGAGTTTATATTATGCTAATGAACTCTATTCTCTACCTAGACTACTCAACTGTCAAGATTAAGCTATTTGACAGGATTCATTCACTAAGTTATAAACATGAAAATGAAATCATGGTTAAATCAGGATTAGACAATCTGACTTACCATGGGTTTGTGGCATAAGAACAAGCTGCACACAAATGTTATTTTTGTACAAAATAAGACTAGAAAAATCAGGGCTAGGATACATTGTTGGATGTTCATCCCCATTTTTCTCCTTGGTTCTGTTTTAAGCATGTGGAACTAGTATCTTTCTCCCTAATCTACCTTTTGACAAGTCAAGCTCGGATAATTTTTCCCAACTATCTTTCACTAACTTATCAACTTGAATTAGTTAGTTCTTTAAACCTTGTTTCTGTGAAAGAAAATGTTTAGGTGAAGAAGGCATTCTTCATCAGCTCCCAAACAAATGATGATATCGTCAATGTATATCATAGTGAAAATTTTGATAACGGGTGCCATGGCCTCTTGGAAGGTGTCTTCAGCATTCCTTATTCCAGAAAAAATTTGGTCAAGCATGTAGTTATTCCAAGGAACTTTGAAAATTTCTTTGTATTGATTGATTTGAAGTGGTATCATCTCATGAAAACCTGAAACACTACCAATCAATGTCATCTTGTTAGAAATTCCTATCCTGGGCATAAGATGATTGATCTTGGGAAAATGCTATTTGAACTCCATGGAGGCTTTGCCTAAGTGTCTAAAGTCCATACATAGTCTGTATCCTTTGCCTTTATTTTTTAGTGATACAATTTTCCCAAAGGTTTCATAGTTCTTCTTGGAAAAAGTCCCCCTTTGAACCATGTCTATGTTATTAGACTTTGAGATTTTACTCCTATATACAAGAGCATCATGAAACCTCTTGCATAACTTTATGTATTTCAGTTTAGTGTGTAATGACAAGGCTTTGGATAACTTAATCACCTTGGGCTTTCTTAGGCTGCCTACATTGTATTCTTATATATCAGTTTCAACAGACATCCCTTTAGGATTCATAGCAACATCTGTGAGATTCAATAGTTTTTCTGGAGGGAGAAAAATTTCTGATAATGAGGTATCTAGATAAGGTAAAAACATAAGACTCCTTTGACTCAGATTTCCCAAGATTTTTTTTTTTGTGAGGGCATTTTAGCACCTTGGGATAGGCAAAAGGGAACAGTTGTGTTTCTAAGATTTTTCCTGCCTTTGAGCAACCTGTTTCATATTCTAAACTGAATATTGGTTTTGAGGTTTCATTTTCAGCTTGCAGAATGTCAAGTTTAGTTTTATCATCATGTGTTTGTTCAGGGCTGCTATAATTCTGAATGTTGAGTTCTTCATGTAGAGACTGGTTTGGTTGTTGTAGTGTGTCTAGGCTTATCTCATTTCTATTCTCCTGCTCATTAATGTCTTCTTCATGACATAATATGAAAGAATCAAGGTCTGAATGAATGGAATAAAGAGGAGTATTGTCTGGCCTTTCCTGATTGCTAACCATATACTTCATATGTGACTCTCAGTATAATCTCTTTGTATGATTGAAAACAAGGATGGTAGCCTAGGACATATCTAGTTGAATATTCCCCTTAAGCTTGGCTCCCCAAGATCTAGCTAAAAGCATGCCATACTTGGGAGGAATATCTGCCACTACTATGTCCATCACTAGATTCTTAGTAGCCACTTGTGCCAGGTTGACACAAATATCCTTGATCAAGCCCAAACATTTGACCCTACTCGAATCGAAAGAGTACAAGTCTTTGTAAGGTTTAGTTATTTCTAGGCCTAATCTTTCCATCACAACTTTGGGCATGAGATTGTGAGAGGCACCAGAACCCAACATGTTGTTATGTAATATTTTGTCATGTATGTTTAGGCTAATATAGAAAGGGGGAATGGCTCCTTATTCATACTTTTCTTCTATTTTGGGTCCAAACAACAACTCAGGTGTGTCATCAGCCAAGTGTAAAGTGTCAGCATCATTTCCTATGTTTAGTACCTTCAAAATCTAAGACATATACATTGGTTGAGTAACCAGTTCAGTGAGGGGCATATTTATCTTGATTTTGGCAATCTCTCTCTCAAAGCTGAAAGGTACTTGTGTTTTGTATATGTTCACATTAGCTTTATCAGCCATGAACCTTTCCACATTTTTAATCTGCTGATTCTGATTTGGAGCTTTAGACAAAATGGTTTTCTCGGGGTAACTGGTGGAGGTACTAGGACAGCTAAGGTCATTGTTTGGCTGGCTGATTTTTCCTTTGTTTGTTTCAACTTTCTTAGCCATGGTGTTGACATTCTATGTTGTTTTCTTAGGGGTGTTTTCAGATACTTTCTAAACAGCAGTATCTATTTGGTATTTCTTGGAATAATCTAGGTACTTTTTGCTCCTAATATCATATTGCTTATGGATCTCCATGATGGCATTTTCAAATACCAAGTGGTAGTTGTTGATCAGCGGTTGTCATTGATGCCAACACAAGTAGCACCAGGGGCTACCCAATATTGCATGGGAATTTTAACCTACCAAAATAATATATTCTGGGTCTATAATTCTTTTGATGGTTTCTACTTGTTGAGATGTTTCCGTTGGTATATGGCACGCCATGAAACTCTTCACGGTTTGAGAGATATTCATGTTTGAAGTTTGTACCCCCAGTTAGTGGGCTAAAACCCCATGGGGTTGAGGCATGGGTCATTGAAAATTCATAATTAATATTTTTAAAGCTCCTAAAATCCCTCCTACGTTCACTTGTAGAAGCCCCTCTCAACTTAAGAATTTATATAAATTGTGATCTTCTTTTCCTCCTTAGGCAAGGAATTTCGCCATCTAAAATAGGTCATCGTGGCATTTGCGCTCTAAATTTTTTTATACGAAGGTTTAGAAGCTGAAATTTTTATGAGGAAAAACCGAAATCCGGAGGAAGCTACTGTAAAAAATTTAGATCAAGGTGCACAAAATTTTTGGAGATATGATCTGTGGAAGTCGGGGTTTTTGCAGGCTCCTGAAATTCATCTCAAAGAAGTGACCTTGGTAAATTCGTCATAACTCTCTCTCTCTGAGTATCGGATTGGAATTCCATAAAAAGTGGCAGATAGTGCATATTTTTCACTATTCTCTCTATCAATTTCAGAGCCAAATGAAGAAACAGTGACATGTGGCATGCCATATAAGTGCGCTCTGCTGAAACAGTCCATAATTAGGGCATTGTGAGAGATTGGGTATAACTTTCTCTTGAAGAATCCAAATTGGGTCATACCTATGGCATTGGAAAGATGACTCAGAGGAATACTTCAAGACTGAAAATCAGATATTGAGGATCTGAAATAACAGAGATACACCAGATTCAATATCGATCTCCTAGAAGGCAAGAAAAAGCTAGATCATGTGTTGTCAAGGGTTGCAAAGGACCAGACTTTCTACAGAAGCAAAGAAAAGAAAGGTGCAGCAGAGGGTAGCATGACAAGAGAAACAACCAAGGTGCATAACAACAGCAAGAAGTTCATCATATGAAGTCTTCAAGTGGGCAGCACTGCATACAATCATTGTAAAGGTATCATTGTACTTAGTCATTGTAAATACATTATTGTACAAATTGTACTAGTATCTATCTATCAAGGGTTGAAGAGGCAGTGTTTTTAGGTCTAGGATCATTATTAGGTGGTTGTGTTAAATTTGGGGTTATGTTCTAGTATATCTTCTTCTTCTACATCATTCTATATCATTGTAAAGTGGACCATTTTCCCCGGTACGGGAATCCATTCTTCTTTTATTCTTCTATAGGGTGGTACGGTGGTGCTAGGGTGAGTTGTAGCTCATTGGGTGTTGGGGCATCCATTCAGTTGACTACTAAAGAATCTTGGGCATTGGAGCGTCCATCCAGTGGGAGCTCGAGAAGAATGCTTTTCTAGATTCTAGGAAGCTGGAGCTTTATTTTCAATTGGAGTTGAATATTAAAGAATTATTAGAAAAGCATTAGGTGGTTTTTGTCCCGGAGTGGGTTTCCACCTTAAAAACTATGTGCATTTTTGTTCCTCTTGTTTAATTCTATCATTGTACAAACACTGATAATAATTGAATATTAACTAATGCTCTAATTGAAAGGAATATTGATTCACCCCCCCTCTCAGTATTTCCAACAATTGGTGTCAGAGCTTGGTTCCTTCAATATCAGTTTAACAGCTGGAAGGAGGTCATGGAGCATACCAAGAATGGTGTACCTCTATTCAATGAAAATAATTATGCACTTTGGAAAGGAAGAATGGAGGTCTATCTCTTGGCGCAAGGTTACGAAGTATGGGACACTGTTCAAAATGGATTTACATCAACTGCGAATGAACAAGGTAACAAGAATTTGGTAAATGATGCAAAAGCAAAGAATATTATTATCAGTGTGTTAGCCCCTTATGAATTCCTTGACAAGCAATCAAGGGGCTAGATTGTTTCATAAGCCTTCAATGAATGCATTTCCCTTGAAAACACATCATCCTTGAAGTCTTGTTAAGTTCCCTGCCTTTGACTTTTTCCCTCTGCTAATCTATTGTCCATGAGCCCTGCTGAATGATAAAAATTGTGCTCCAAAGGCCATTTTCTGTCCCTTGTTCCTCTGTAGAATTCTCCTTTTTTCCCCTTTTCTTCCCCTCTTCAAAATCCCCTTCTACCCCCTCTTTTTCCCACTAACTCCTAAATTTCCCCAAAATCCCCCCTGAATCCTGCCTTTGCCCGTTGTTTGGCTAAATCTCCCATTTTCTTCCCTATCTTTACCCTCTCTAACCTTCAAAATTCATTAAAATGGGTTAAAAACCCACTTTATGACCTTATAATAAGCCGTAGCCCCTTTTCCCGTCAGCCCTAACCACCTCCCCACATACGCCCGAGCGCCAAGACCAAGCGCTCAAGTCTTGAGCGCTAATCACATCGGAAGATCGGTTCGGAGCGTTAAAATCCTTTGTAAATGTTATAAAAGTTCCGATGCGATTGTTTGTTAATAAGTCCTGTGACGTGTTCTCCACCGTCGATCTGTCGTTCTGATCGGATGGTTGGGCGCTGATCACAATACCGCTCTGATCGCAATCGCAATACTTATGTTTGGTCCCCCGATCGATCCATCGCAAACACTTGCGATGTGATTGATCGCAACTCCTTTCCGACTGATCGCAATCGCAACTCCCCGCCGATCGCTGCCCCCTCCGATCAATCGCAGGTCCTGTCTCCCGATCGCCCGATCACGCCGCCTCCCGATTCGATCTCGTCTGTCCGTTTGATCCATGATTCTACGGTCATCGCTGTCTCCGACGGATCGCAATCGGAGATTTAATATGTGCCACCCCTGTTCCCCCCCCCCCGATTGCGATTGCTCCGACCAAATCTTAGCCGTCCATTCCCTTGTTGATCCTACGGTCCGGCGCTAATCGCTCCATCGCAATCGCGGCATTCCATCGCATCCCGCCTTCCGATCGCCCGATCACACCAGCCCCCGATCTGATCCTGACCATCCATCTAATCCGCGATCCGACGGTCATCGCTCCTCCCGCCCAATTGCAATCGCAATGTTGTAATGAGACATTTCTTTGTTCCCCCCGATTGCGATTGTTCCGATCAAATCTCTGTCGTCGATCCCCGGGTATATCCAACGGTCATCGCTTCTCCATTCCCGATCGCAATCGGAAACTTATAAGTGTGTCACCCCTGTCCTCTTCCGATTGTGATTCTCCGATATTGATCCTGACCATTCGTTGGATCTAAGATCTAATGGTCAAGATCTGATCGCATCTCCGTCTCCACTGGGTCCCACTCGTACATTCATCTCCACGCATTTTCATAGCATTTTCCTCCATTTCCTGTGTATTTCCGGTTTTAACCAAAGTTCTGGATTCACATTAAAGCCAATGTTCCATGTGTGTTTCGTCTGTTTTCATAAGGCCCTCCCCCCTTGTTGATCTCTACCATTGATTTTCACCTCAGCCATGATCGAACGATCTATATGAAATTTCTCCGTCAAACCCTATTTTCTCGCCGTTACACCATGTCAAAGCGTTTTTCACCATTTTTTCATGTTTAACCACCATTCCGCCACCACTCTGTCATATCTTCCGCCCTCCGCTCCATCTGCCCTCATATGTATTGTTTTTTCTTTACACATAGTGGTGAGTTTCTGCAAAGTACAAGAGTTGAAATGCTGCCATAATTACACAGTATGGATGCAGCAGCAAGGTTTTCACTGACAGAGGTGCAGAAATTAATATATGACAGGTTTTCTACATCAACAGAATGCTTTTCTCCATGGAAGGACGGGTTGCCCATACTGTTTCTATTCCATGCCGTGTTCCAGAGGAGATTTCCGCCTTCAAGTACAATCCCCAGCTATCAGAGCATTTGTTTCACCAACATGGCAGACCATTCAATCATTTATTCACCATTTTATTTATGCACCAGAGGTAATACAGAGTTCTACAGTCAAAGTACATCAGGACCAGACCAGAGTAAATGGAAGTCGAAGAAGATCATTCGTTTACCAAAAGAAAGCCAGAGATTAAGGCGCAGGAGTTTAAACAGAATGGGCTTAAGGCCTGATTTCTGTTCTAAGTTTTAATTCTTCATTTAATCTTCTACCTACCTCCTTCGCTTCTCTTCAGTTATAAAAATCATGAGAAAACTATTGTAAGGGTTTTTGATGAGATATCCAAGAACTGCAAGCTGTTTCTGTGAGATATAGTTATGTGTAAAGTGGTAAGATAGATTGAAGAAAGATGTATTCAGACTGAATGTTCAAGCTGTGGGAAATGTTGTACTTGATTGGTGTTGTGTTTAATATGACAAGCACATTTCCTTGGATCCTGATCTAAAGTAGCAGGTGATGTTTTTCTATCTCTGTGTTTTATTTCATCCCATTTCATTTCTTCTGGCTCGCATCAGAAATCTGGCATAGGATTTTCCCTTGTTAGGCACCCTATGTTTCTGCTCTCCTTGCCTTAATGTTTTCTACTAAATGTGTTATCTAAGGATCAATTTCAATTAATCTAACCAGTGTAGTGGTCTGATATATTGCTAGCTGATGTATGGATTAATGGATTATGTTTTTAGATGTTCTTGATTAGATTTAATTCAATGAGTTGAGAACACTGGGAGGTTTAGAACTTTGTCTCTTCCTCACTAGGATCTTTCCATTTCAATTAAACCTTTTCCAAGTTCCCTCAGTTTGTTCCTCGCCTTTCTTGGGAGTTTCCTAAGAGTATGTCCAACCAGGTCTGGAGTTAAATGACCTCTGACCTAATCTATAGACAGAAAATGGTATTCCCTCACTCGTTCACCTTCTTTCCTTATTGTCCCATTTCACCAAATCGTTTTAGGATCCAATGCTTTAGATGACTAGCCCAACTGAAAGCTTGCACATTGGACAGCAAGTAAACCCTTTCCTAACTCCATTGCCCAATGGCCTTGATGTTCTCTGAAATAATCTCTCTTTGCCTAAAATCTTCTTTTCCTTGCCTTGTCTTATGTGGAAACCTTCATTCTTGATTCCCAACAACCAAATCTAAATGAATCAAACAACCCTTGTGCCTATAACTAGACTAACATCTTAACACCGAGCTTAAAGACATATACCATTGTCATATCATAGAGAGATCCCTCTCTGGACATAGGAGGGCTAGATCCTGAGGTCTGAAAGTGGTTTGATGTTGTCTCATCTTTTGGTCTTGCCAATCTGGCCAAAACATGGGAACCCCAACACAGTGGACTTATTGAATATGCTTATCATCAGGTGTTGGGTTGTAAAACCACCAAAAATGTATGGGACAAGCTTGAGCATATATATGCAGGTGACTCAAATTTCAAAGAAGCAAAGCTTTAAATATATAGAGCAAAATTTGAGCAACTCAGAATGAAAGAAGATTGCAACATTGTTGCATACTTCCAATACGTTGATGAAATAACCAATACTCTGGAAGGATTGGGAGAGCCAGTTAACGAGAAGAATATTATACGAAAGATTCTTAGAACGTTACCAGGGAGATTCAACCCAAAGGTATTAGTATTAGAATACAGTGCAAATCTGGAAAAACTCAGCAAGGAAGAATTACATGGAGTTCTCATAGCATATGAAATGAGACTTGATGAAGAAAAGGGTACTTCAAATCTAGAAATTGCGTTCGTTGCATCTAAGCAAACCAATAAGGACAAAAAACCTTCAATTGAAATGACATGCACCTACAAGTGTGAAGAAAAGGGAGATGATGGAGAAGGTCTTTCAGATGAAGAATATGCTTACTTTACAAGAAAACTAAAACCTGGTAAGGGAAAATTCAAAGGTAAACTTCCATTGATATGTTTTAGTTGTGGTGAGGTTTGGCATTTCATAGCAAAATGTCCGAACAAAAGTGATGGCAACTCAAAAGGAAAGAAAGGCTTTAAGAAATTCAACAAGCAAGGAAAAAAGAAAGGATCCAAAAGAAACTTTCTCTCTAAAGAAGATAGCTCATCATCCGATGAAGAAAGTGACAGAAAAAAAGAAGCCAATGAGAAAGTATTGTTTATGGCCAAGCACAATAAACAAGAAGTATCAAACAATGAAGAAGAAGGGTTGACCATAGAAGAATTTTATGAGGAGGCAATCAAGCTTATAAAATAACTCAATGCTGAGAAGATTTGTTCCAATACTCTTGAAGAACAAGTTCAAGGTCTCAAAATTGAGGTTGAAGAACACAAATGTATTGAAGATTCACTTCAAAAGAAGTTGGAAGAAAGAAACCAAGAAAGGGAAGCATTAGAAGCTGAAGTAGTCTCGTTGCGTAAGGAAGTGAAGAAGGGAAAAACTGTCCAAAACTATGCCAACAACTCAAGCTCATTGGAAGAACTCATCAACAATCAACGATTTTACAACGACAGAACTTGCCTCAGTTACAAAGAAGAAGAAGCAGGACCTTCTACAACAAAATACAATGAACCTATGAGATCTGACATACATGAAGACTTCATTGGACAAGATTCACAAGCACATCCTTGGAAGACGATTCCTCGACGAATATTTTCATCAGGTACCAACATATTTTTCATGGCTATTGTTATTCATGTGGAAAATTTGGTCATAAAGCTGTAGAATGTTGCACGTACCCTAGGAACCAATACAATTCCAAGAGATTCTTCAAATATGAACCTCCCAGGGCTCAACGAAACATTAATAGATTTGAACATTTAAGAAATAATATGGAATGTTACAAATGTCAGAACTTTGGACACATAGCCAGAGACTGCAGACTTGAAAATCCTCAAGAAGAATCTTTGAAGCCACAGAATGAACGAACATGGAAGAAGAAGAAGACTGATAATTGTGCTCTCGCTCTCAGGGCTCAAAAAAATAAAGATGTGTGGTATGTTGATAGCGGTTGCTCAATGCATATGACTAGAGATAGAAGGAAATTTGTATCTCTAAAAGAGAAGAAGGATGGAACCATATCCTTTGGAAATGATGGATCTTCAAATGTTATAGGATCAGGTATCGTCACTCTTGCAAGAAAATATGTTATAGCCAAGAATGTTCTATTGGTCGAAAACATGAATCACAATCTGCTCAGTGTTGGACAAATGTGTGATCAAGGACACACAATGCTATTCAACTCCACAAAATGTGAAATCAGGAAAGGCAGGTATGGTAAAATTGTGGCTACAGCAAGTCGAGCTCCAAACGACATATATGTTATGAATGAAGCAACTAAAGCATGTCTACTAGCTAAAGAAGATGAAAGCTGGTTATGCCACAAACAAATGGGTCACATAAACTTTGACAATCTTATCAGGATAAGCAAAAAGGAAGCAGTACGAGAAATGCCGAAAATCTCAAAACCTTCCAACACACTATGTGAGGCATGTCGGCATGGCAAGCAGACAAAAGTCCAATTTAAAACAAAAGAACACTTTCCATCACATCCATTGGAATCGATACATACTGATCTATGTGGTCCTGTGAGAACAAAAGGCTTAGACGGAGAATTATATTTCATGTTAATGATAGATGACTATACCAGGATCACAGCCGTCAGTTTCCTAAAGAAAAAATCTGAAGCATTGGAGTGCTTTAAGATCTACAAGGAGTTGGTTGAAAATGAAAATAAAGTGTTTAAGATCAGATAATGGTGGAGAATTCACTTCCAAATTATTTCAGCAATATTGTGACAAAAATGGAATAAAAAGGCAATTTTCAACAGCACGAACACCTCACCTTAATGGATTTGCTGAAAAAAAATAATAGAACCGTATAGGAAATGGGTAGAACAATGTTGAAGGACTCAAAATTGGATGAAAAATTTTGGGTTCAAGCAATTGATACGGCAATTTTCATTATCAACCGAAGTCTTCTCAGAAATAATTGCAACACGACTCCATATGAATTATGGTAAGGAAAACCAGCTAATGTAAAATATTTCAGAATCTTCGAAAGCAAATGTGATATCAAAAGAGAAGATCAAAATTTCGATAAGTTTGAATCACGTGTTGATGAAGGTATCTTTGTTGGTTACTCACGCAAAAGAAAGGCCTATAAATGCTATAATCTAAGACGAAAACAGATAGTGGAGAGCATAAATGTTACATTTGACGAAGATGGTGTTCTAGCGAGTAATGATGAGGATCTAGAATCTTTGAAACTTGAGATAGAGGCTGAAAAAGACACAGATAAAATTGTAGAACAAGAAGCAACTATCAACGAGGAAGAAGTAAACAATGATCATCAAGATATACCAGAACAACAAAAAGAAGCTCCTCCAGGGAGAAAAAAAGAGTGGATTCAAAAGAACCATCCATGAAATCAAATCATTGGTGACATAAATGAAGGTCGACAGCTTCATTCATCACAACAAGCTCACGCTACTTTTCTAGCAACCTTTGAGCCTAGTAGTTTTGAGGAAGCCAGCGAGAATGAACATTGGGTAGCAGCTATGAATGAAGAATTGGATCAAATTGAGAAGAATAACACCTGGGAATTAGTTCCACAACCAAAAGATAAAAATGTCATTGGGACTAAATGGGTGTTCAGGAACAAATTGAATGAAGATGGGCAGGTTACCAGAAACAAAGCAAGATTGGTTTGCAAAGGCTATGCACAAGTGGAAGGAATTAATTTCCACAAAAAATTTGCACCAGTTGCCAGAATGGAAGCCATCCAAATGTTTCTTGCCTATGCATGTTCAAGAAAAATCAAAGTCTACCAAATGGATGTTAAGTCAGCATTTCTGAATGGAGAATTAGAAGAAGAAGTTTACATCGAACAACCTGAAGGTTTTCTACTATCACAAAAAGAAGACTATGTATGCAGGTTAAAGAAGGCTCTATATGGTCTCAAGCAGGCTCCCAGAGCATGGTATGCTTGTCTTGATGGATATCTACGTCAACAAGGGTTCAAGAAAGGTACTGTTGATATCAATCTTTATGTACAAATAGATAAAGATAATTTAACAATCGTTGAGGTATATGTGGATGATATAATATTTGGTAGCAATGATGATCGACTAAGTAAGAAATTTTCTACAAAGATGCAAAGTGAGTTTTAGCTGTCTTTACTTGGTGAGATGACATACTTCTTAGGGCTTCAAATATCCCAGCAAGAGAAAGGAATATTTATATGTCAAGCCAAGTACATCAAGGAAATGCTCAAGACATTCAAAATGGAAGATTGCAAACCCGTCCTTACTCCGATGGTAACAGGTTGCAAATTGAGCATAGACAACTCATCTAAGGATGTGGATCAGAGGTTGTACAGATCTATGATTGGTAGTATTCTATATGTAACAGACTCTTGGCCAGATGTTATGCAAGCAGTTGGACAAGTAGCAAGATTCCAAGCAGCACCAAAAGAATCACATATTATTGTCGTCAAAAGAATTCCTCAATATCTAAAGGGCACAGAAGAATATGGCTTGTGGTATCCCAAGGGTAAAAATATCATTATTCAAGCCTTTACAGATGTAGATAGGGCAGGAAGTGTTGGTGATCGTAAGAGTACTAGTGGAGCCGCATTCTATCTAGGTGGTTGTCTCGTATCATGGTTGAGAAAAAAGAAAACTTCAATCTCGTTATCTACATCGGAAGAAGAATACATTGCAGCAGCATCATGTTGTAATCAAGTCCTTTGGATGAAACAAAATTTGCAAGATCTTCAAGTACAATTCAGTGAGCCTATTCCCATATTCTGTGACAACACTAGTGCCATGAGCATCTCCAAGAATCATGTCATGCATTCAAAAATAAAACACATTTCGATCAAATATCATTTTGTTAGAGAACAAGTCACTGAAAAGAATATCAAACATCAGTATGTTTGTACAAAAGAAAAATTGTTGATATCTTCACTAAACCTTTACCTCGTGAAGCATTTGAATATCTTCGCCAGAAGCTTGGGATTCTCCCAAGTTCTCATTATATTTTCCTTATTCATAATATAAAGGGGGAGTGGAAGTGTGTACAGGTCCACAGGATGGTTGTGTGTCAGAGGGAGTGGAAGTGTGTACAGGTCCGCAGGATGGTTGTGTTTCAAGGGGAGTTACCCTTTTCCATTGATGTCAAAGGGGGAGAGAATGTTGTAGGAAGAGGTGTCATGATCGCAGGGGGAGTACTTGTGTTTCCATCAATGCCAAAGGGGGAGATTGTTGATCAGAGGTTGTCATTGATGTCAATCCAAGCAGCACCAGGGGCTAACCCAATATTTCATGGGAATTTTGACCTACCAAATTAATATATTCTAGGTCAATAATGGTTTTGATGTTTTCTATTTGTCGAGATGTTTCCATTGATATATGGCACGCCATGAAATTCTTAACGGTTTGAGAGATATTCATGTTTGAAGTTTGTACCCCCGGTTAGTGGGCTAAAACCCCATGGGGTTGGGGCATGGGTCATTGAAAAGTCATAATTAATATTTTTTAAGCTTCTAAAATCCCTCCCACGTTCACTTGTTGAAGCCCCTATCAACTTAAGCATTTATATAGATTGTGATCTTCTTTTCCTCCTTAGGCAAGGAATTTCGCCATCTGAAACAGGCCATCATGGAATTTGCGATCTAAATTTTTTTCTACGAAGGTTCAGAAGCTGAATTTTTTATGAAGTGAAGCTGAAATCCTGAGGAAGCTGCTGTAAAAAATTTAAATCAAGAAGCACAATATTTTTGGAGATATGATTTGTGGAAGTCAGGGTTTTTGCAGGCTCCTGAAATTCATCTCAGAGAAGTGACCTTGGTAAATTCGTCATAACTCTCTCTCTGAGTATCGGATTGGAATTCCATAAAAGTGGTAGGTAGTGAACAGTCTGTACTATTCTCTCCATCAATTTCAAAGACAAATGAAGAAATAGTGACACGTGGCACGCCGTACAAGTGTGTTCTGTTGAAAGAGTCCATAATTAGGGCATTGTGAGAGATTGGGTATAACTCTCACTTGACGAATCCAAATTGGGTCAGACCTATGGCATTGGAAAGAAGACTCAGAGGACTACTACAGGACCAAAAATCAGATATTGAGGATCTGAAATAACAGAGATACACCAGATTCAATATCGATCTCCTAGAAGACAAGAAAAAGCTAGACATGTGTTGTCAAGGGTTGCAAAGGACCAGACTTTCTATGGTAGCAAAGCAAAGCAAGGTGCAACAGAGGGTAGCATGACAAGAGAAGCAACCAAGGTGTATAACAGTAGCAAGAAGTTCATCATATGAAGTCTTCAAGTGGGCAGCACTGCATACAATCATTGTACAGGTATCATTGTACTTAGTCATTGTAAATACATTATTGTACAAATTGTGCTAGTATCTATCTGCCAAGGGTTGAAGAGGCAGTGTTGGGAGGTATAGGATCATTATTAGGTGGTTGTGTCAAAGTTGAGGTTATGGTATAGTATATCTTCTTCTTCCACATCATTATATATCATTGTAAAGTGGACCATTTTCCCTGGTACGGGAGTCCATTCTTCTTTTATTCTTCTATAGGGTGGTACGGTGGTGCTAGGGTGAGTTGTAGCTCATTGGGTGTTGGGGCATCCATTCAGTTGACTACTGAAGAATTTCGGGCATTGGAGCGTCCATCCAGTGGGAGCTGGAGAAGAATTCTTTTCTAGATTCTAGGAAGTTGGAGCTTTATTTTCAATTGGAGTTTAATATTAAATAATTATTAGAAAAGCATTAGGTGGTTTTTGTCCCGGAGTGGGTTTCCACCTTAAAAACTGTGTGCATTTTTGTTCCTCTTGTTTGCTGCTATCATTGTACAAACGCTGATAATAATTCAAGATTAACTAATGCTCTAATTGAAAGGAATACTGATTCACCCCCCCTCTCAGTATTTCCAACAATAGTCTTGATAATCCTCATAGCCTGTGTCAGTTTGATCTGAGGAAAAGAAACCTTGTTCTTCTTTGGTGAGAAAAACATAATTTTCATTATCAGAACCTATTAGGTTTATATGGCTTTCTTCAAGTTCTATAATTTCTCCTTCTTCATCATCTACATAGTTTTATTGAAAGGGAGGAATGATTTGTTGATCACTTTCCCTTGGTTTGATTTGAGGAGTGTCCCTTCTGAAGTTCTGAGCTCTATTTTTGTTTTGGGAATTAGCTTGATTTTCCCTAGGAGGTGTCCTTTCGTTCAAATTTATCCTTTCTATCATTCTCTCCATAGTTCTCATTAGGCTGTCCATTTTGGTATCGGTGGCATGGGTTCATCCTTGTAGGTTACTCTCTTTTCTGATTTCAACCTGGCTCTCTTTTCAATCAAGTTAACCTCTGCACTAATTGCTGCTCTTTGCATTTCTTCTAAGGTTTCAGGTTCTCTTTCTCTCAATTGGAAAGTCATGTCAGGGTCAAAACCTTCAGGGGATTTTACTAGTGCTAGGCCTTGTGGAGGTTTCATGTGACGTGGGAGGGCATTGTACACATTGTTAAACCTGGTGCAATAATCTTGCACACTTTCCCCTACATTCCTTTTAAGATTGTTATATTTAGAAAGTATTTGGAGGGGATTTTTCTTGACTTCCCACTTGTTTATGAAATTTTGGTAAAGGGAAGGGAGATCATGTATTGTGTTAGGGGTTAATGCTTTGAACCATTTTTTGGCCTCTCCTCCTAAACTTTGTGCAAATATCCTCATCTTAATGGTTTCTTCTTCTATCTCCGTGTAATAAAAATCATCATTGATCCTATCTAAATGTTGTTGGGAAGTGATGGATTCAGCCCCTATGAAATGAGTGATCTCGGACTGATAGTCATTTGGCAAAGGTACTAGAGGTTGAGGTAAAACCAAGGGGGCATACCAAGCTGCCATGATGGGAGCTAATGGGGGATTTACAAGAGGTGGGTGTGTGAAAGGGGGTGTATGATGAAGTGGATTGGTTTGTACAGTGGTGGTATGGATGGGTGTGGTGGAAGTACTTGGACCAACAAACTGATTTTGAGTAGATTTGGTATGGAAAGAGTTCAAGTGATGGAGAAGCTAAAAATCAGGTGATGTGGAAGGAGAGGCTTCTCTACTAGAACTCTACTGCAAATCTAAGGGTTCAAGGTCAGTTTGGTCAATATTATTTTGAGACCTGTTTTTGAAGAGGTTCCTTGTATGGTGCAAGTCAAACTGGGGATCTTGCAAAGCTATAAGATGTTCAGGTATAGAGCTTGCTCTATGGATGGAACTAACAGTAATTAAGTTTCCAGATCTAGAAGTTTGCCACAAAATCTTCTCTGGGTCATCAACTATGTTGGGAGGGTTTGGGTCCGGATGGGATCTGGTACTGATCCTATGTGAAGCCAGCTTTCAAATTTCAAAATCCAGAGAGGCTAAAAGTTTTAGTATTGTTTTCTGAAGGCTAACCTCTCTTAATGCTTGGTAAACTCTTACAGTATATAATTAGGCTCAAAAACTTCTCAGGGTTGGTTTGAAACAAATCTAGGAAGTCAAATGAGTGTTAATGAAGTAATAGGCCTACTAGAGGCTAGTGGAGTCGCCAGGTGGATATTTTTTTGTTGTTTTAAGAAAGTATGTTTATGGTCCACCACCAATAACTGACAAGAACCAATCTAAGGGTCTTTTGGGGTTTTTAGAGTTCCTATATGTAGCCCTATGGTTTGTGTGAGTGTCCTATGCTGAGTCATCATTTTGCTAGGATGGTGAAACAAATAGAGGCTACTCTTTGGCTATCAGTCAATTTTCTAAACTTAAATAAATATTTAAATGAGTCTATAGGATTTTGTTAGGCTACTATGTACTCAGTCCCACTGTGATCGCCAGAATGTTAATGTGGCAATGAGGTGGCAGATTAACCACCAGATAGTATCAATCAAGGGTTTCTGAATTTTTTAAGGAATGTTTAAGCGTGAACTTACTCAGAAGGTCCCACCGTGATCGCCAGAATGTTAGTGTCCCGTGATTTGGTAGATTGGTATACCAAATGATAGGGTAACATGGAACCAGTCTTTGGAGTCCTAGGACCAAGCCTTCCTAGAATCAGAGAGGGCTCTCTCTATTGGGTGCAAATGATGTGTTCTTTTTTCTCTAGGGTTTTGATTTTAGGCTAGTTGTTAAGTGTAGGGTTTGTTGATTGTTTTGGTTGGGTGAGATGGATTGGTAGAATAGGTGGAGTGAGAGGTCTTTAAATCATTGGTTTATGGGTTCAATAAAAGTCAAGGGTGTCTCAATAATGAATCAGAGTGCAGTGCAAGGTCAATCTAGCAAGGTTAATGGATCCTTAAGTTTATGAGTGAAATGGGATGGACATCAAGTTTGTGAATAAGGTATGGCAAAGGGAAATCAAGAATCATTTGTCAAATACCTATGAAAAAGAAGGTATTAAATATGATAAGAAAAATATACTAAGCATGAGATAGGGAAAACCATTTACTCAATGATAATACTTTAAACAAATAAATATCCAAGATAAACATTCCAGTGAAACATAGAAAGCATAAGAGCTTCTAAATTTAGTAAATTCACCTTCAGAATTTGGGAAAACATACAAGATAGCACAATAACTCAATCTATGAAGAGGGAACTCCTAAACATCATAAATAAAGCTATAAATAACTCTGAAACAAGTTGGTATGCATAGACAAAGGACAAGATCGAATGAGACCTCTTTGACTTAACCTATCAAACAATACTCCAAAGAAAGGTTCCAAAACAAAGTTTTAGACAGTCTTAAATAAGCAGGGCATACCGTGAATCATATTCATTAACCAGCATATTAATCCATAAATGAAACTAACAAGCATAAGGAGTCTTGAAGAGCAGCTAAGAATTCTTCAAACACAACCAGCTGAGGAAAACATTAAGGCTATAACAAACAGGACGACTTAGGTGCCTCAAAGAGCATGTCTCAACCTATACTTTTCTTATTTATAGCAAATAAGAGGATTGAAACATAATGATAAGGAATCCTGCAAACATCACCATTCACCAAGCTAAGAAATCATGCAAACAAGCTTCTCCATCATCAAGCCAAACAAGCCACTCATCTACTCCACAACACCAATTTCTTCTCCAAGCTCATAAAAACCATGTATTGCTCTCAAAGCTCATCAAATGCCAACAAAATACATGAGGGCCTCATGCTCTATTTATGGATCAAAGGAGGACTAAAACCCTAATTGTGGTAGGAAAATGTCAAATTTACCCATAAATGTCATTTATGGCCAAGAGACCATGCAACGCCCAAGGCACATAATATCCTAAGAAATAAATACCATAATAACTATTTGCACCTAGTTATAGATTTTTTTGCCTCAAAAAACTCAAAAATATAAATTTCCAATAAATGAGTGGGTTTTATTGACTTTTGGTCCAAAACATGCTTTAGACAGTCTATTTGCACAGTGCCACTTCAGCATAAAATAGGGTCCTTCGTGACTAAGTTTTGGCCCCCTTCCCGATGCCGGATTTGGCTCTGTGATGGCTTGTTGGAAAGACTGATGAGTCTACTTTCCATAAATGCTTGATTTTTCCTAAATGAGTGCCATTTTACTGCCCAAAAATCCATTCTCCCAACAATTCCTTGTACGCAACACCTTTCCTGAAAATGAGGCAGAACGGTCAAAAGTTAGGTTTTTTTTTACCTTTTGGGAGGTCAAAATTGCTCCAAATGGTCTGAAATTTTTTGAGCAGACTGCTTATGATGAGAGGAATCCAAAAATGTCAATTTTTCAAGCTGAGGATGCACCATGTGTTTGCGTAGTGCCAAGGGTGTTGCGCACAGAGGCCTCAAAATTTTAAAAACACAAAATCTTGTTCAAATTTGCCCAAAATTGGTAGAGTGGTCCCTCAAGAGGTCTTGGACACTTGTTGAGAAGCATCAGCCAAAACTCCAAGGCTATCATGCTCTTTTTCCTCTTTTAGGTTTTTGATCTCCATGAGGGCCTCCTTCAGTTTGGCACAAGCAAGTTTGTTTTTCTTTGCATAATGCTTGGTCATTTTCTTCTTGAGAGAAAGGCCCCTTTTCACCTTCTTGAAGTGCTTGTGCTCATCTTTGTAATACTGAATGACACATTGTGCCATCTCAAAATCTCTCTCCCATTCCTTAATTTTTCCATCTTTGGGTAGGAGTAGCAATCTGGTGGTCATCTCCTTGTCCTCATTGTCATTGTCTAGATCAATGAATTGAGGCTATTTAGTAGCTTTCTTGATCCTCTTGCTTCTCCTCACCTTTACCTGTTGCTTACCCTTTTCCATTTTTCCTTTCCCTTGTCCAGCTTTGGATTTTATGTAGATGGAAAGGCCCCTTGCCTTTTGGAGGCAGCAAACACTTGCCTTGTCCCTCTATGGTATGTCCATGTGAGAGGAGTGATGATGGTTTTGGTAGTGTCCTTATCTTGGCTGTGACCCTTGGTGTTGTCATCAGCCCCTTTATCCTTACTGTGTTCCCCATCAATCACCTCATTCTCTGTTTGATCAATATTGTCCTGACCTTCAGCATCATTATCATCTTCATTTTCCTCACTGCCTTCTATACTGCCACGTTGACCTTTAAATTGATCACTATCTTTTGTGCTTGCCTCACTTTGGTTCTGTCCATCACAAAGGTCCTTTTCTTCATCTTCCTCTGGGTTATCTTCACTTCCATCATCATTAGGAGGCTGATTTGTGTCATGACTGTCATGACTATCTCATTTGTTGTCCTTTTCCTCACTGACCGTCCTATCAGTGACATTCTCTTTATCACTATCTCCTTCATCAAATTTTGTTTGTGCCTTACTGGTTTCCTCTTCTTGATCTTCTGTTTCCTCATTATCACCTTATGTTTCTTCATGTTCAATATCTTCATCCATATTATCACAGTTTGCGCTATGATTGTGCTCATTGTCATGCTTATGCACATTTCACTCTTGACTGTCATGTTCATTTTCTTGCTGACTGTCCTCCTCATCATTGTCTTCACTATCCTCTAGGTCCTTATCTTGTTCATCGGCACCACCTTTTTCTGTACTTGGGAGTGATTCATTAGTATCATTACCATCACTTCCTTCCTCCAAATGTTCATTGTCTTTGCCTTCATGACTACCATGTTCATCTCCCTCTTCCTTGCCATCATCATCCTTCTGCTCTTCCTCATTAAACTATGTGTCTGCCCCACTGTTTTCATCATTCCCACCATCATATCCTTGTTCATCATTACTATTTTCCCCCCCTTGTTCCTCATTACCACTGTCATCATCTTCATTTGATGCATCAGGAGAAGAAGAAAGAGGTAAGTTTCCTTGTGGAGAAGGCATGGATGGAGGTGATGGAACATGATCTCTAGGGGGTGATGGAGGAGTGGAGGTAAGCGGGTTTGAAGTGGAAGGAAAATTTTACTTAATGAAGGCTTGGGGATTGGAAAATACATCATGTGAGATAAAAACTTCCCAAGGAATTCCCTGCTACTCCAGTTGGTGTAAAACAATCATCTTAACCAAAGAGTGGTGAAAAAGGCTTTGCATTTGGTGGGAATAACTCCTTTTCTTGACTACTGAAGCCATTTTGTCAATGCTCTGATAGATATAGTATGGTAGGTTTAGCAATTTAACCCTCTCGAAGTGCATCAGCAACCTTATGTGATATGAATAAAGCCTGGAGTACCTCCCCTCACAAGTGAAGTACTTGATGATTAGCCTCATCAGTGGGGCATATCTCTCTAGCAGGTGAGAAAATGGGAAAAAGGTTTTGCAGCCCTATTGATACCTAGGTTTGAGGAAGGGCTCATAGTATCTTAAGGCCAATTTCTTCTTCTTGAACCATCTCTCACCAATATCTGGTATCCCTGTGGCTTTAGCAATGGATTTGAATGATAGTTCAAAATTTACTCCTGCTAGGTTGGCCTGATGGTTTTGTAGGCTGAGAATGAACAACCTAGTCAAATCTGAGTGTTTTTGGACCTATTTAACCCTCTCACAGAACTGATAGCATCCAACCTCTTTAAAACATGCAAGGATCATGGGAGAAGAGGTGATTTGAATGGTATCCAAGGGCTCAAACCTATTAATTATTCCTCCCTTGTGTTTTGGCTTAATAGGCCCTTTGCCTTCATCACTACTAGTACTAATATCTTCTCTGAACAGGTGACTTATTGTGTCCTTGAACAAATCGGTTTTTTAGCTTGTGAGAGCTTTTAGGTCTAGGGAGAAAAAATGATTGATGGTGAGGACAAATTTTAACAAATGGGGGCAAAATGGAAGAAGTCTAGGAATGATTTCAGGGTTTGAAGGATGCCTGGCTGGTACTAAGTGTATTTACACTAATGACCACTCTCCAACTGGTAAATTCTGCCCTAGAAAGTTAAATGATGGTTTTTCATGAAGATTAGGGTTTTTAGCCAATTTAGGTTATTGTTACTCTCCTTTGATTATAGATGCAAAAATATCATTTGAAGGGCAAAGAGAGGTGACCACCAACCTTTTTAACTGGTGCAAGAGCCTGGGGCAAAATTTGAGGAGAAAAAGAGTGATTTTGGCCACTTTTTGGCAACCCTGGCCTAATTTCCTCTATGTGCAGAGCCACCCGACTGGTCATTCAGTCGTGCCCTCTATGCGCAGCGTCGGGTCGGGTTGGTGTATGCGCAGCGCCGGAAGGTTGTGGGCGCCTTGGGTGAGTTGTCGAGCTGTCGGGCTAGTGTATGCGTAGCGCCCAAATATTTGCGGGCGGATCGGGCCTCTGCACGAGCCTGTCAGGCCATCCCTGTGCACAGCGTCATTGATGGTGGGCAAGTCGTGTTCTGAATTGGGCGTGTGCGTAGCGCCGAAGGCTCTATGTGCAGCGCATTTTTTTTTAACACTGTATCTTCTTCCCTATGAGCAGCGCCGAAGGCTGTATGCGTAACGCCTATGCCTATGCGTAGTGCCTAGAAATTTTACCCAGGTTTCAGGAAAAACCCTTAAAAACGATTCAACGGCTCTCTATCTCTCCTTCAAAGAAAAAAATGAGTTGGGGAGAGGGAAAGAAGACCTTTATACTTATTTTTGAAAATTAGTTTCATGATCAAACCCACTTTCTAATGTTTGTTTCCCCTTCTTACTTTTTCACTGACTTTTTGGTCTTTTTGTCCTGTAGGTGGCAGAACTCTGAGAAAAAATGGTTTTTTTCCTTGGCTGGAGCATTTTGATGCTTCGCTTGTATTCACAAACCTTTTAACAAGCTTAATATTTGCCTCTTACCCATATTTTTAAAACATGAACCAATTATTGAAAAAGCAAAAGGTCATTTTGACAAATTATTGAGGAAAAATTCATTTTGTGACATTAGTGCTCCTTGAAGGTTTTCTCCACTTTATCCTTTTCATGAATTTCAACACCTTTAAATAGTAAATTTGTGATCATTTTGGCACCTTCACCTTGGAATCTTCAGTCTTGCATCTTTTATGCCTTTGATTGCTTGGTGGATAAGACTGAAGAGAAGAATTTTGACCTTCTTTCAATTGACATTCTGTCATGTTTTCTCTTTGAAGCAGTGAAAAATTCTTGGTGTTAAAACCCTAACAGTTGGCATCAATAGCTCCTTTAGTCTTTCTATGTGCCATCATTGTGAGATACATTAGGTTTGTTTGACCTTATCAATCTTCCTGTAGGTAGCCATCTTTGACAGTCTTGCACAACTGTCACTCATGGCTAACTATCTCTTGCAGAATATACTTTTGATAAGGAAACCATTTTTGGAGGCATTTTTGCTTTGTTTTAGACCAATTGCATGTTTGTTCCTTTGACCATTTTGACAGTGATATATCTCTATTTCTTCCTTTGGCACTTTACCTTATGTCTGCCTCCTTTTGATCCTTTTTAAAACCTCTGACAGTACTTTTGAAAAATCAGGCATTTATACTGATACTCTTTGCCATTTTGTCCTTTTGGTGAGGTGGAATCAGTGCTTTTTTGTCATAACCCTAAAGGACATCTTGAACACCCTTTGAATGCCATCTGTTGTTAAGAAGGAGGCCTTATCATCTGTCTTGGACCTATTATGTCATTCTTTCCAAACTCTTAGGTTTCAGGGCTGTTAGATAAAATTAAGTAGTGGTGTCTTCTAAGTTCTCTATAGCCCTTTCAAGTTCATTCATTTCTATTCAGTTCACCTCAGCTTTTTCCCTTATTCAATCATGACTTCTGAAAATATTCAATGTGTCCTTAGTTATGTTGAGGTGTCTTCAGTCTTTGTGGCCCTTGTACTGATTCCTTTCACTGGTTCACTTGTTTTTCCAAATCAATCACAAACCCTGATTCTCTTCAAACACGGGCTTTGCTGCCTTTTTCTTTGCTATGGATGCCTTCAGTGGTGATTTCACCCTATTACCTTACCTCTTTTCTAGGTTGATTTCCATCTTGATCTTTTTGTAGTAATGTGAGCAAGGGCAGTTTTCCCTTGCAGAATTTGTGCACTAGGCCAAGGAGGCCTTTCTTGAATGACCCTTTGATCAATTTTGGACAAAGTTACTTGTCCCTCCTCTTATTTGAAAGTAGTATCTTTACACAGGAAAAACAGAGCTTTTTAGGACACCAAATCCACCCTATGACCTGTGAAACCGTAGGTGACCTAGTGGGAGGTTCCTAGGACTTGGCTTTTGGACTGAAACTTAGAATTTGGGGTCATCAAGTGTAAAACAAAGTTTATGATAAACTGATGTATTGAAGATCCAAAATCCAATGTACTTGATTTATCTAAAGATCCTACAGAGATAGTTTTGATGACATCAATGCTTGGGGTATTTTTGGGAGACACAACAGAGCTATTTTATTGGTGGCCTTAGGTAGCAGTGGGGGGTTAGGCAAAACAAAACAGAGGATTTGGGCCAAAGGTGACAAAATATAGACAAAATGAGTGACATGAGCCCCTAACGGGTTTTTCTGGGATTGATAAGCAGAGCTTGACATTTTGGAATAATGAAATAGTGAAAATTTATCTTAAGGATAATGAAGGCAGTGGTATTTCTTGAACTCACAATGTTTATGAACATTTTTTCTAGAAAACTTAGGATAAGAATTTAGTCATCTACAAAGGAAAAAATTATTGATGATTAACACCATCCATCTTAGCTTCCATGCCCACTTCCATGCCATCCATCTTAGCTTCCAAACCATTCATCTTAGCTTCCATGCCTTTCTTCAAACCATCCATCTTAGTTTCCACTCCTTTCTTCAAAACTTCCATTACATTTGTTGTTGCTCTTTGCGATAGCGAAATTTGGTGCACTTGCTCTTGTAATTTTGATATCTCATGTTGTGTTTCTTCGTCTTCATGAGTCATAGTGGAGACTTCTGAAGGCTTAATGGGTGTTGAATTATTTTTAGGGGGCATTTTAGAACCCAATACTGATATCTATTCTTCAATATGTTCTTGGAATAAATTCAAACTAAATTTTTTCAAACGAGACTTATGTAATTCTAAAAAATCACACCTTTTTCTTGCTTTTTAGGAGCTCGATATCGAAACTGAATTATCTCTGTGATTTCAGATCTTCAATATATTAAAATCAGCCCTAAATTATCCCTCTAAATCTTATTTTGAATGCCACAGGTCTGACCTGATTTGGATTCTTCAAGACAAAGTTATGCCCAGTCTCCCACAATGACCTAATTATGGACTGGTTCAATAGAGCGAACTTGTATGACTTTCCATGTGTCATTGTTTCCTCCTTCGGCTCTAAAATTGATATGAATAAAAATCCATTCAGTGTACTTGCGGCCACATTTTACAGAATCTCAATCCGACACTCAGAGAGAGAGTTATGACATTTTTCCCACGATCACCTCTTTGAGATGAAATTCGGGAACTTGAAATAATCCTATCTTCCACATATCATATCTCAAGAAATGTTTTGAACCAAGATCTGAAATTTTTATAGGAGGTTCCTCAGGATTTCTTCTTCGATCTGTGAAAATTTCAGTTTCTGAACCCTCGTAGAAAAAAATTGATAGCAAAAATTTCGCGATGACCTGTTTAGGTTAAATTCAGGAGCCTGCAAAATTCCCTAAATTCCACAGATCATATCTACAAAAATATTGTGATCCAAGCTCTAAAATTTTGCGACAATGTTCCTCAGGATTTCGTCTTTGTGCTCTAACAATTCAAGCTTCTAAAACTTCGTAGAAAAAAAGTTATAGCGAAAATTCCACAATGACCTGTTTGGAGCAGCGAAACCCTAGAATCCAAACCTCTGATACCAAATGTTATGAAACCAACTCCAAAAGTAGAAGAGAAAAGAGAAAAACACCTTATAAATATCCACTTCGAGGGGGAAGCCTCCAATACATTACATAAATGAACAATTTTTGGATGATACAAATGACCAAAACCTCCTTCTATATATAGGAGTCCATGGGCCCACAATATAATCCTAGCCGACCTAACAATAACAATGTAAGGGCACAATAATAACAATATTGGGGTTACAGGGGTACAAAAATAACAATAAGCGGGCTATGCTAATAACAATAAGGGACTAAACTAGTAATATAGGGACCTAACAGCTGGCAAACTAGTTCTCATTAAATCGGTGCTTGTGGCCATCCCAATCTATTGGATTGCACTTACTTGGGTCCCAAAAGGTATTTTAACAAAAGTGAGGAAAATTTGTAGTCGTTTCCTCTAGGTTGGATCTAAGGAGGAGCATGTAATTGCATGGGTAGAATGGGACAAAATTACTATGCCAAAGGAGGGGGGTGGGGGGGGGGGGGGTGTGTGGAGGATCAAGGAGCTTCAAACTTTTTCTATGTCTTTAGCAACAAAATCTGGTTGGAGGATTATTACAGAGGATAACCTATGGACTTCGGTGTTTAAACATAAATACATTTGTCATGCCCCTTTGGAGGAATGGACATGAAACCCTAGGAAAGAGATCTCAAATGTCTTTGTGATTTGGAAAGTCGTCATTCTCTCCTTTCAACTGGTCGAAAACGGTCTGACATGGCAAGTTGGAAATGGGGAGAAGGTCGTTTTAGGAAGTGACCCGTGGGTGGGCTACATTCACCAATTCGCTCCCTCTGAGGGGATATTGGACCACATTCACTCTATAGGGTATCATTACTTACCACAGATTGAAAGAAGAAAAAAAAATACAACTTCTCTTTGGACTCAGGTCTGGAAAACGGAAGATGATTTTCACCTGGAGCCTCATTCAGGTATAGAATGGAGAATTTATATCCAAGAGCTGAGAAGATCCAATGTTAGGATTTATGACAGGCCAGACTCTCTATGTTGGGTACATGAACTGGTTGGAAAATACACTCCTAAATTTGGCTATAAATTCTTGAAAAACCAAAGGGACAAAGATCAACAGGAGTGGTGGAATAAATGTAAGTTGACTAGTCCGGAAAAATCTAGACTCTTTTTTTGGTGTGTGCTCAAGAACAAAGCTCCTACTTGGGATAACTTAAGAAAAATGAATAAATAGGGGTCGGGCTAGTGTATCTTGTGCAAGGCCTCGGAGGAGTCCATAAATCATATTTTCCTATCATGTGATTATGCCTTAAAAGTTTGGGAGCCCACCCTCTCCCTTTTTGGCATCCATAATACCTGGCATGGACCTTCTGTTGAAACTGTTTGGCTCTCCTGGTGGAATGAGGCTCCGGATATCAACAAAAATAATATTCCTTTAATCATTACTCGGGATCTTTGGATCACAAGGAACATAGTATCGTCAAGGATCTGGTCCCTTCCCCTAATATCCATTGTGATTGAATGTGTTTCCATTCTGGACCTTCTTCCCAAAAAATACATCTCTAGGACTATCAAAACTATCACCAACGAACAGATCAATAAAGATATTCCATGGCCACATTTTGATGGTGCCTCATAGGATAAAAAACGATGTGGAACTGGCTTGGTGATCCATTTAGATATAAACAGAACTTTAAAAGCTTATGTGGGCATAGGCTGTGGCACAAACAACTTTGCTTAAATACTCTCTTTAAAATTACTCCTTTGCTGGCTCATAGTTTTGGGAATTGATAATGTTCAAATTTATGAGGACTCCAAGAATGTTATAAACTTGTTCAAAATACTCAGATATGTCTGAATTTTGTATTGACACCTATCATTGAATAAATTCAACTTTTAAAGATTTCATTTAATTTTATCTTTGTATGCCATATCTACAGGGAACATAATACAACTGTTGACCTCCTTTCTAAGGAGGGCCTACAATAGGATCTGGATTGTTGGTGCATAGTGAATACTGAAGGTGAAAATGTATGTGTGTCGGACACTAGAACATTTGTTATTTAAATCTACCTCTCTCTCGGTTTCGGGTTTTTGCTCTTGTTTTGTTTATGTTTTTTGGACGCATTATGACAATGGTCTCTACACAGGTTACCTACAAATTTTGTTCTGCGGGAATGATTGTATGCTTTATTATTTTGTAAAAGTATGTATATCTAGTGGCCTTTCTATGGGGTGTTTTATTTTTGGTTCACAGTTGGTAAAAAATTTTAAACACTTTGGTGAAATGCTTTCAGGAATTTTTGCTTTCTGGACTGTTTGTCTTCTAGTGGGTTGTTTTCTCCTTTCTTAGAGAGGCCTGGTATACTTGGGTATTTTGTATCTGAACTTTCATGACAGTGGCTTCTCTAGCACTAGTTGTTAGTGCACTGTTTTAGTGGGATGTTATGGAGGTTCTTTTACCTACCAAATGCTTTACTGCATGTACTCTGTAAATTTTTATATATACTTCATAAAAAATTCATTTTTTTCTTGGCATGCTGGATATAATCTTGGTATTATAGCGTAGCTGCTAGGTTTGATCTTAGGCCTCACCCAAATTACTCCAATGAGTTACTAACTTTCAATAAAACGTGAAATTACATTATATATATATATATATAATAATTAGGCAAATATCTACCAAGCCCCGAGAAGGATCAAATATCTTGAAATGAAAACCTCTTTTAGAGTGAAAAAAATATTTGATCCCTCTCAACCCCTCACAGATACAGAGTTAAGATGGATCTAGGTTGGTTTTAATAAGTTTATATATAAAGTAAAAATAAATTTGATCCCTATCGACACTTGAGAGATATGGAATTAAGATGGATCTAGATTGGTTTGGTTTATATATATATATATATATATATATATATATATATATATATATATATATATATATATATTAAAACCAACTTAGATCATACTCGGTTAGAGTTTAGTTTTTTTTTAATTCAATTAAAAGAAATATAATATTACAACATTTATTTTTATATTAATTTACTTTGGAATATATATATATATATATATATATATATATTCAAACCAACCTAGATTCATTTTAACTTTGGATCTGCCAAGCATCTAGACGGATCAAATGTCTTTTCACTCTATATATAAACTTATTAAAAAAAAACCTAGATCCATCTTAACTTTGGATCTGCCACGCTTAGAGAGGGATCAAATCTCTTTTCACTCTATTTATAAACTTATTAAAACCAACCTAGATCCATCTTAACTTCGGATCTGCCACTCTTATAGAGGGATCAAATCTCTTTTCACTCTAAAAGAGGTTTGCATCTCAAGAGATTTGATCCCTCTAAGGCTTGGTAGATTTGAAGTTAAGATAAGCCTAATTATTAATTATAATTTTTATTTTTTATATTTTTTATTTTTATTTATTTACGTAATTTCACATTTTATTGAAAATTATAATTAATATTTTTTATTTTATTTTATTTTATTGTTATATAATTTTACCAAGTCAAAATGTTAAACATGACATTACATATTTTTTTGTAAGCTTGACAGGACTACATCTTCATCATGTCCTATATATCACCTCGATGGGGGCAAGGAATTGAACCACTGACTTCACATAGAGTGTCTTGAGTGACTTCACATCAAGGAGTGCCTTAATATAGCACCGGATCACCATCTATCCAAGACCCCATGGACAAACATGACGTTACATTATAACATCTTCATCATACTCGGCTGGAGATTTTTTTTTTTAATTTAAATATTCAATTAAAATCAATATAATATTACAGCATTTATTTTTGTATATTAATTTACTTTGAAAAATATCAAACTTAATATATATATGTGTGTGTGTGTGTGTGTGTGTGTAGTTTAACTTATATACAAAATAACCTTTTTCACCAGCAATACAATTCTAAGTACGATTGTGATTTTATGTTGTTTAAAATACATTTGTGAATGCATAAATGGATTTAACACCCTGAAAAATGTAGAAAATTCACATAGATTCAATTGATCTTGTAATATGCTAAAACAAAATACTTGAATCTATTCTACAAATTGCGGAAACCAATTACAATTGTACAATCACATAAACAAGAAAGAGAAAGAATTTCAAACTCACAACACAAACATTTTCTCGGGAAAGCCTCAGCTAAAAAGCCCCTCTATCTGTATATTGCATTAAGTCAAGAATATGAAACAATACAATGTTTCTCTCGAGCTTGAGAGCTCTTTGCACTATCTCTGACTGTCTCACTTTGATCCAAGCAAGTTTGGTCCAATACTTAACCAATTTCTTGCCTCTGGATGCTCAGTCTTGCTTGCGCAATCCTTAGGGAAATTGGGCCCTTATTAATTAAGAAATTCCCAATAATTATTTGCACAATACATCCAAGGCATCCTGCTGACCTCATGCATGACCTGTACAATTTTCTAATTGTACAACTAATAGTATACTTCCCTTTAACTCCAATCTCAACTGGATCTTCCTTAGAACTCACATGCAACAATTATTTATAGCAAATTATCAGTTATATGATTGATCATTGCATGTGAATTAAATCAGATTTAATTCACTGGAACTCTCACTAACTCCTCCATCAGTTAGAACTAGATAAACTCATTTTTACTCAAATAATTAATTTAAACAATTACAACTCAAAATAAATTGTAACTAGACCCCCTAAAACTTAGAGAGAACTCTACATGCCTCCAGTTTGACCCTCAACTCAAATTGAATGAGCTAACTAAGTATTCCCAACTCAGTTAACTCATACAAGTTGTCATGTGATGTGAAATTACAATTTCCTTCTAATTTAATTAAGGGAAAATTAAATTAGAAGCCTCTTCTTCTTGCCAATTTCAACAAAAAAAACCCCTAAGACACTACGGTTCTCTAAATTAAACAACTAAAACTTTCTAAAAATCCCTATCGAATTTTACTTAAAATTAACTAGAAAAAAGGGTCTGAAAATGGTTATTTCATCTATAAGTTAGACTACACCCTTTCTATATATATATATATATATATATATATATATATATATATATATATATATATATATATATATATATATATACTTTAAACATGACATTACATTACAACATCTTTATCATACTCGATTGGAGATTAATTTATTTTCTATTTTAGTTAAAATTAACCAGGATGAAAATGGTCATTTGATCTATATGTTAGACTACACAGTATATATCTGTGTGTGTGTGTGTACACACACACACACACACACGTATATATATATATTAAACATGACATTACATTACAACATCATTATCATACTTGGTTGGAGATTAATTTATTTTCTATTTTTTTATTATTTAAGTATTCAGTTAAAATAAATATATTATTACAACGTCCACAGGGCGTAGAATAAACGGTGATGGGATGTACTATTAAGTCACTCTATGATGTGAAGGTCACCTGTTCAAAATTTCATGGGCAAAAATCCAGTCATGTTAAGGGATGGTGTGGCCCAAATAGAGTGTGATCCTCAGGTTTTGACGGCTTAGATGCCCCTAAGTTGCAGTTTCTCTAGCCACGGGTCAAGCCTGATGTAATCTCTTATGAACTCAGAGCACTTGACAAACTATATATATATATATGAAATATTACAACATTTATTTTGTATATTAGTTTACTTTGACAAATATCAAACTTAATTAATATTTTTTATTTTAAAAAAATTATATATATATATATATATATATATATACTTTAAACGTGACATTTCATTACAACATCTTTATCTTATTGCGCGAAAGATTAATTTCTTATTATTTCAATATTCAGTTAAAATAAATATAATATTACAAGATTTATTTATTTTATTTTAAATTACTTTGACAACTATCAAGCATATATATATATATATAAAGGTTCTTCTTCAAGACTCTAGTCACCCATGTTATTTTATATGGATATGAGGTTTGAGGCTGCAGTATATCTAGAGAATCATGGAGAAAGATTGAGATGATCCAAAAGAAATTTATAATATGGATATGAGGTTTGAGGTTGCAGTATATCTAGAGAATCATGGAGAAAGATTGAGATGATCCAAAATCAATTTATAACTCCAACCTCAAGATTAAAGGAAATATACCCTAGTGTATTCTCTTGATTGAAGCTAGTTTTTCTCTCGTTGAAAGCATGATTGTGTTTAGGTATTTGATGTACAAGAAGAAGTTGTACAACATGGAAGCCAAGAGGCTTCCCAAAATTGCTTCTAACTCTAGTTAAAACCCCCACCTTCGAATCAAGTGAGGTTGACATAAGGATGCCCAATCGTGGCTCGACCATTGGGGGATGAAGGAGGAGATCATCTTAGAGAATAAGGATAATATTAAAAATCTATTACTTCCAAATTTAAGGATAGGTTGTGGGATGATATGGAGTTAGAGGGGATAATGAAGCTAAGGTATTATAAGGAGGTAATCAACCCCACTCTTGCTAACTATAGTTGTCTTTTTGCTTCACCAATGCTAAGAAAAAAATGAACATATTAAAGATAAGAACTAATTCTCATGAGCTTCGGAGTGAACTAATTCTCATGAGCTTTAGAGTGAAATCAGATGTTGGTCTATTCCCAAAACACCTTGGGACAAAAGGATTTGCCCCTTTGTGATACTAAAAGAGTTGAAGATGAAAAGCACTTTCATTTGTTCTTCTTTTCAAAACATTTGCCACACTACCAACCTTCTTGACTTGTTAAGTAGCAAATCTACAGTGACCTCGGAACGCTTCTCTCCCATTTTTTTATCATAAAAATAAAATATTAAAGAGTCTCAGTTAATCACTTACTTTCTTAAGGTCCGATAGTAATTTATGACTTATGGGTTGTTGGATATCCAACAACCCATAAGTCATAAATTACTAATATATCTCACTTAAGGGTTGTTGGATATACTCTTGGTGTTACGGTGGATATATTGTTGGTGTTATAGTGACACACACACACACACACACACAAACTTCTTAAAATCAATCTAAATCCATCTTAACTCTAGATTTACTAAGCATCGAGAGGGATCAAATCTCTTTTCACTCTAAAAGAGGTTTGCATCTCAAGAGATTTGATCCCTATCGGGGCTTGGTAGATCTAGTCTTAAGATGCATCTAGTCTAGTTTAATTATATATATACACACACACTTAAACTTCTTAAAACCAATCTAAATTCATCTTAACTCTGGATTTACTAAGGGTCGAGAGAGATCAAATCTCCTTTCACTCTAAAAAAGGTTTGAATCTCAAGAAATTTAATCCCTATCGAAACTTAGTAAATATAATCTTAAAATACATCTACACTAATTTAATCATTAATTGTTTTATTTTATATTTAATCATTAATTATTTTATTTTATATTATATTATAATTTGATTAAATCAAAATATTAAACATCACATTATATTATAACATCTTTCTTTATCATAGTAGGTTAGACATTAATTTATTTTCTATTTTTTTATTTAAATATTCCATTAAAATAAATGTTGATTACCACATTTATTTTTTATATTAATTTACTTTCCCAAATTTCAAACTTAATTTATATTTTGTTTTATTTTTAAAAAATTATATATTTCATAATACCTTACACGTGTTGTACCTAGTTTACCATTTATAGCCAAACTTCAAATCATTCTTTGAATTTTGAGGTCAAATTCTTGTTCACATTGAAAACAGTGACTTTCGCTGCCACGCCAAATTTGCTTTCGAGATTATGACACCCCACTATTCTAGAAGACTAAAGTATATTATATATACCCCAACATATAATATGCTTTAGTGGGGATTCACGGCGAATACAAGAAAACCCCCCAGCCAACCGATCAAACCTCATTTATAAATTTAATCTATTAAAAACATTTAATAAATACTTTGATGTATGTGCCCATTTTAAAAATACATGAGCTGTAAGAGAGATGTTGAAAGAGAAATACTATAATAAGTATAAAGAGGTTAATGAAACATTATTTATGTCATGAACTAACGGAGTTTATGGTAAATAATTTATATTTAAATTTTTAAAATCATATAGTATAGGAATCAAGTGGTTGGTTAATCAAATATTATTTATATCATGAACTAACGGAGTTTATGGTAATTAATTTATATTTAAATTTTAAAAATCATATAGTATAGGAATCAAGTGGTTGGTTAATCAAATATTATTTATGTCATGAACTAACGGAGTTTATGGTAATTAATTTATATTTTAATTTAAAAATCATATATTATAGGAATCAAGTTGTTTCCCATTGGCAAAAGTGAACCCACATGTGAGTTGGAACTTGAATTTGGAAATATTATAAAATAAAATACCAATGTGAACCCACATGTGTGTTGGAACTTGAATTTGGAAATATTATAAAATAAAACAAAAGTTTTCACATGACCGCCTCTCATGATATGGAAAAAGAATTATTTACACATGACAGACTCCATTATTGAACTTGGTCACTATAAGTATATTATATGAGCGAGTGACTCCGGTCACTATAAGTATATTATATAATAAGTATGCTTCGTGAATAAAATATTATATAATAAATATGTTTATTGATAAAAGAACATATAATAGGAAGATAGGTAATATATTGAAAAAATAGGCACATGGAAGAATATGGTGAGTTGGTTAGAGAATAAATGATGTCCAAAGGGGTGAGCCATTTACATGGATGCATCTATACACGTTATTATCCACAAATCATGATGTAACTTAAAATATCTTCTTATTGTTGTTACATCATGTGATAAATGTAAATTTTGATGTAACTTAAAACAAACATCAAAAGATATTCTTATTATAAATAAATATATGAGGTTAAGTTTACTTTAAAGTTACTAGTCACTTATTTTAAAGTTACTAGTCACTTATTTTATGAGTCGCTTATTTTTTAATTATGGTGAATTAGTAATATGTTGGAGTAATTTGGGCGAGGTTTAAGATCAAATTTTTCGAGTACATCTACAATATCAAGAGTTTATCTTGGTTAATTGGGAGCTATGTCACAAGGTTCATCGAACTTCAATTTTGAGGTTCGAATTTTGGTGAATCTTAAGAAAATTTTGAGGTTTGGTGAACCTCATCGAACCTCATAGTCATGGACCAAGTCCATCGATCAAAACTCATAAACTCAGGTCACAACTAAAGCTTGTAATCTATCCTTGCAGTTTCCATGTTTGTGATAGCATTTTTTATGTTTATTGATGTTGAACTCTTACTATTTTATACTATACTTCATTTTAAAGTCAGTATATGTATATATATAGAAAATGTATATGGACGAACTTGATGGCGAACCTCATCTGAACCTCATCAAAAAAATTGAACTCGAACCAAACCTAATCATTGTCGAACCCGAACTTGATCTTGAACCATGTGACTTAGATTGAGAGGAATGATTGTTATCCTCCCCACTCATGTTCAAGCTATGATTTTAAAATCTATTTTTATTATGTAAAAGTGAGCACATGATATGGACCTCACAATAATAGTGCTATTAGAAAATTGGATGTGGAGGTCATGTTAATGTTTGTGTGTAATGTGTGATAACATTATTATTACATTTAAACCATGGTGAGTCGACATAAGTTCTTAACCATTAGGCTCGTTGAAGCTACGAAACTACTACCAAAGTTATTGTGCATGATATATACTAGTCTACATCCATCTTAACTCTGGATCTACCAAGCACCAAAAGGGATCAAATCTCTTCTTCTTCTTCTTTTTGACCGAGTAAAAATGTTTTCACATTAATAATTTTGTTTTTTATTTTATTCTTATTTTTATGTAATTTACTAAGTTAAAATGTTTATAGGATAGGACAGGACAAAACATTACAACATCTTTTCCATACTGGGCTAGAGAACGCCTCTCAGTGCAATAAACGTGAGATTTAAAAGAAATCATGCTCAAAGATGATTTATAGTTTTAGATTTACATTTTATTATACCATATTTATGTGATTTTTTTGGATTGTTTCTTCATTTTTTATAACTACTTTGAAATACCTCATAAAGACCTTTGGAAAAGATGCCAAGAAATAAGAGCTCCTAGCAAGATCAAGAATCAATTCATAAAACACATTATGGTTTGCAACCAATTTTCAATGTGCATGTTTTATTTAGCTACATTTACAAATTTTGCATTTTTTACTTGTTGAGATTTCAATTGAGAAGTCACCTCATTATTATGTTGAAATGGCACCAAGAAATGGCACCCCAAAGTGGGGCTTCTGATTTAATTTTCCCTTAATTAAATTGGAAGAGAAATTGTAATTTCATCACATAACAACTTGTATTAGTTAACTAAGTCAGAATGACTGAGTTAGCTTAGGAAATTTGTGTCGAGCGTATAAGAGGATGCATGTAGAATTCTCCCATGATTTAAAGGGGTCCAGTTACAGTTATTTGTGAGTTGTAATTAGTTAACTCAATTAATTGAGTTCAAATCAGTTTAGCTAGTTATAACTGAGTGATGAGCTAGAGATAGGTCGAGTGAATTAAATCTGATTTAATTCACAAGTAGTGATCAATCAGCTAATTGATGATTCACTATAAATATTTTTTGCATGTCAGTTCTAAGGAAGGCCCAGTTGAGACTGAGGTTAAAGGGATGATAACTATCAGTTGTATATTTAGAAAATTGTACATGTCAATTATAGAGTCAGTTGGAGGCCTAGGAAGAATTGTGCAATCAAGGCAAGGTATTTTCCTGTTTAATGTGGGTTTAATTCCTCAAGGAATGCATGAGCAAGGAAGATTGAGCTGAGGCATAGAATTGGCTAATTATTTGTCCGATTTTGCCTAGATCAGAGTGAGACAGTTGGCAGAGTGCAGATGTTTCTCTTGGGAGAGAAAGCATTGTATTGTTTCATGATCCTTGACTTTATACAATATACAGATAGTGGGGTTTTAGGCAGTGTGATTCCCCAGATACATCTTGTGTTGTGTGATTGATTGTCTCTTTCTCTTACTTGTTATGTGATTGTGCGATCATGTTTTGTTTCCGCAAATTGTAGAAGGATTCAGTATCTTGTTTTAGTACATTGCAAGATCAGATTGAATCCCATTCTTAGATTTTCTACATGGTATCAGAGCGTCAGGAATCACAATGAGAAGAGAAGAATAAAGTTTGTTTTGATCAGGTTCAAATTTGCATATTTTTTCTTCAGTATCCAGCAACAGATCAAGATGTCTTTCAATGGCTTGAGACTCGAATATGCATTCCAGGGAAATTCAAATTATATTGCATGGAAGGAAAGGATGGAGGAAGTGCTTGAGGACAACAGACTGAAGGCTTTCATAGATACTGATCTCCTGCAGCCCGCAGTAGCAGATGCTCAAATTCTTGATGCATCGAAGAAGGATGTAGCAAAGGCGAGGAGGAACATGTTAGAGGAAGTTCGAGACCATATTGTCTCGAGCCTCTATGGGAAGGTGACTCTATATGAAATGTGGAAAGCCTTGATAGATGTGTATCAGAATAGCAGCGACCACAGGAAGCTGGCACTGAAAGACAAGCTCAGGAAGATTAAAATGGAGACGGGCGACACAATCCAAAAATACTTGACAAAGTTCACTCAGTGTCGAGATGAGCTTGGGAGCATTGGGATCATTGTTTCCTCGGATGATTTGGTGAGCCTAAATTTTCTAGGCCTTCCCAAAAGCTGGCATAGTTACCAAAAATTTGTTAATATGAGGGAGAATTTGTCGGATTGGGAGAGACTATGGTCTGATTTGACGCAAGAAGAAATTCAATGGAGCACCAGAGATGGATATTCATCAAAGACTAATGATGAGGAGAATTTTTCCTTGGCTAACAAGTCAAAGAAAGGAAAAGGAAGGTGTCCCATTCCAAATCCAAGACTGGAAAGCCAGGCAAGAAGCGAGACTTGTCAAAGGTGAAATGTTTCAACTGTCATGAGCATGGAAATTATGCCACAAATTGTCCGAAAAAAAAGAACAACAAGAAGGCCTCAGAGGAGCAGAAGGTGAAGCATTGGCTTCACAATTCGACTTGGACTTCACCCTCATTGCATGCATGGTGTCATCGATGATGGGATCTATGTGGTACTTGGATAGTAGAGCTTCATTCCACATGATCGACAACAAAGAATTCTTCACCTAATTGGAGGAGAAGGATCTCCAGATGCACATCGAGATGGGTGATGATGGGACGTATAGCGCTACCGGTATTAGTACAGTTACCTTTCAGAGAGATTCAGGTAAACCCCTCGTACTAAAAGATTTCATGCATGTACCTGGTTTAAAGAAGAATTTTGTTTCTGTCGCTATGTTGGAAGATCGTGGATATGATGTGATTTTCAGTGAAGGAAAGGCGTTCCTTCATCACAAAGCCACGGGACAGGTGTTACACAGCAATTTTTCACCGTCCCTGCAATTCCCCGTCCCGCACATTGGAGGGCTTATTCCGTGACCTGTGAGATGTGACATGATCTGAAAACACTTTCATGGCATTCCCCTAGACATGGAATTTCATTCCCCTGAAGACATCCCATTGTGAAAAACCCTAAAAATAGCCTTTTCATCCTTGGTGCGACTAGCCAGTGTTATACCCGCGCCAATGGGGGAAATATTCCAAAGAGGGCGAGCCAATTGGCGCTCTGTCTTAGAGTCGCACTCGCTCCAGGCTTAATAAAGGGTGATTTTTAAAAATAAATGGCAGAAGATTGACTCCAACCAACTCCTGAACTGGTCTCTAAATTGAGTTGGGACATTTGGCTCCGGATTTCCATGTAGAGGAAGTAGTTTTCCACCTCTCATGGAAGCTTCCTTGAGGATAGGGCCAATCCCATGATTGTAGGGATCCCAACTCCCCTTCCACCATCTATATAAGCTTGCCTTTTCCCTTTGCAAGCTAGTCTCCAAGAGTCTCCAAGAATCTCCAAGAGCCTTCATAGCCTAAATAATGCTGCAAGAGCTTTGATAGTCCTCATAGTGCCAAATCCATAGCAAGGAGATTGACGATTGAAGAGAGAGGCTTGTCCCCATCCTTGACAAGCTTTACCGAGACGTATTCCGTTGGCGACCCGTCAAAGGAGAATTCAGCGTCAGAGCCAGGTTGTATTTTCCTTTGTATGAATTAATGATAAGCGACTATTGGTTATGGTTCCACTCGTTTTGTTCATTATGATCATGAGTTGTGTTCTCTCTGACTGACGCATAATTGTATATATTGGATTTTACGCTTGTGTTTGTTGTGTTTCTTGCGTGTGCAGGTGTTCGATCGCGACGAGTGTGAGGATTGTGATTTGCCGGAGCAAAGGAATGGGAGCGCTACCTTCTCTACAAACAACAGCGTTGGATTCGAGGTAAGCCTTCTTCGCAAGTTGGTTTATTGCAATTAGGGACCTACACCATAGCGTGTTACGATTGTTGCTAGACCCGTTCTGGGCTAGTAGGGATCGCCTCTGTCCGCAGAGGGGATTTACCTCCACAACAACAGGTGAAAAACATTTCGGTTCGAGCAAAGAACGTCTACAAACTTGATGTAGATGACTGCGCAACTTTGAGGAGTAAAGTAGAGAAGGTGGAGAGTCGAGACATCGATGATTTATGGCACAAGAGGTTGGGCCATCTACACCATAGTGCTTTGAGGATCATGCAGCATATTTCTACAGGACTTCCAAAGGGAGCACTTGCGCAGAACACATGCAAAGGGTGTACATCGAGGAAGAATACCAAAGCCACCTTTAACGATAAGGAAATTTGAGCCAATGTGATCCTTGAGAGAGTTCACTCAGACATGTGTGGACCGTTCTCAACAGATTCCACAATAAATCACATGTATTGTGTGACTTTTGTTGATGATTTTTCAAGAAAGTGTTGGATTTTCTTCATGCAGAAGAAATATCAGACATTCTCCAAGTTTTGTGAGTTCAAGGCACTTATCAAGAAAGATATAGGGAAGAAGGTGAAGGATCTGAGGAGAAACAATGGTGGAGAATACATCTCTAATGAATTCAAAAACTTCTTTTCCTGAGAAGGAATTCGAAGATAATTGATTGCACCTCATTACCCACAGGAGAATGGGGTTGCAAAAAGAAAGAACAGTACTATTGTGGGAGCAACACGAGCTATGTTGCATGATCAGGGCCTACCATTGCATCTATGGGCGAAAGCATGCAATACGGAAGTATTTGTGAAAAACAGAAGTCCTCATCAGATACTTTGGATGAGTACACTAGAGGGGGTTTTTTCAGGTAAGAGGCCAAATGTATCATATTTTAAAATTTTTGGTTCATCTGTTTATTTCCATTTGACCAAAGATGCCAGGAAGAAGCTAGAGCCAACAACTGAGTTGGGGAAATTTGTGGGGTACACTGATACACCTCACAACTATCAGGTGTACTTTCTAACACACAGGATGATAGTGGTCAGAAGAGATGTGAAATTTGATGAAGACAAATCCATGTGATTGTCCCTTGAGAGGGAGCTTGAATTGCATTTATTTGAGGAGCTGTTAGCTCCAAAGGATGAACATCAGGATGTGGAGCAGCCACAAGAATAGGAACAAAGAGTGGTAGAAACCACTTATGCAGCGTCATCCCCCATAGATGGAAGGAAGCGCACCAGAGAGACTGACATATTATTGTTGGATGCGAGAGATAATGCGGGAGCACCCACCTCACAACGTAGGCAGAGAAGGTCCCCAGAGCGGTACACTAGATACATGGCTCTTATGAGTGGAGGTATTGATATAGAACCATCCTCTTTTGAGGAAATAATGCAGCAGCCAATGTGGGTTGATGCCATGGTTGAGGAGTATGACTCCATTATCAAAAACAGTGCATGACAAGTTGTCCCAAGACCAGTGGAGAAGTCAATGGTAGGATCCAGGTGGGTCTACAAGGTGAAGCAGGTAGCAGATGGGAGTGTGGAGAAGCACAAGGCTAGATTTGTGGCTAGAGGGTTCTCTCAGCTAGAGGGGATTGACTATGATGAGACTTTTGCACCAGTCGCAAGGTACTCATCTATTAGATCCATTCTTGCACTCTCAGCACAGAAAGAATGGAAGATACATCATATGGATGTAAAGACAACCTTTCTCAATGGATTTATTGAGGAAGAAGTGTACATTGAGCATCTGAAAGGTTTTGAGGCCTTAGATAGGGAGTCACGTGTGTGAAGACTCAAGAGAGCATTGTATGGGCTAAATCAAGCACCTTGTGCTTGGTACATCAGGATTGACAACTATTTCACCAAGTTGGGCTTCACCAAGAGTGAAGCAGATGCAAACCTATATCATATTATTGTTGATGGTAAGCTTTTTATTATTGTACTTTATGTCAATGATCTTATACTGACAGGTGATGAGCAGCTCATAAAGTCTTGCAAATATGATCTTTCAATAGAATTTGAGATGAAGGACATGGGGCTCTTGCATTATTCCTTGGATTGGAAATATGGCAAAGGGATGGGGAGCTATTTGTATCTTAGGGAAAGTATGCCAAGGATTTTCTGAGGAAGTTCCACATGGGGGGTAGCAAATCCATGGAGACTCCTCTTGCAGGAAACTAGAGGAAGGAGGATGCTACTTCAGGCGAAGTAGTGGATGATATTGTTTACGGGCAGCTTGTGGTTTCACTCGTGTATTTTGTGAACACATGACCCGACATATGCTACGCATTTAACCAGCTGGGCCAAGCTATGGTTAGGTCAACCAAGCTCTTTTGGAAGGCAAGGAAGCATGTGTTGTGACATCTCAGGGGCACTACAGAGTATGGATTATGGTACAGAAAGATAGAGGGAGTGAAGCTTCATGGCTTCACCGATGTAGATTGGCCAGGGAATCCATCCGACAGGAATATCACATCAGGAGGCATCTATGACCAACAACATTTTCTTAGTACAAAAGGAAACAGAGATCAGTTGCACTCAGTTCAGCAGAGGCAGATTACATGGCGGCCAGTTAGGCAGCATGTGAAGCCATCTAGATGAGGAATATATTTGTTGGTTTGTTTGGTCAATAGATGGATCCGACAATGATACATTTTGATAACCACAATTGCATCAAACTCTCGGTTAATCCAGTATTCCATGACATGTCCAAGCATATTGATATCTGGTATCACCATCTCAGAGATTGTGTTCAGAGGAGGATTATGTCATTAGAGTAAATTCCCACGGAGGAGCAGGATGAAAACATCTTGACGAAGGCTATGGCAAGAAGCAAATTCAAATTCCACAGAGGTGGGATCGGGGAAGCAGATAATCCCTTTCTTGTTGAGAGGGAGTGTTGAAATGGCACCAATATATGACACCCCAAAGTGGGGCTTCTGATTTAATTTTCCCTTAATTAAATTGGAAGAGAAGTTGTAATTTCATCTCATGACAACTTGTAATAGTTAACTTATTCAGAATGACTAAGTTAGCTTCAGAAATTCGAGTTGAGGGTCTAAGAGGATGCATGTAGACTTATCCCATGATTTAAGGGTGTCCAGTTACAATTATTTGTTAGTTGTAATTAGTTAACTCAATTAATTGAGTTAAAATTAATTTAACTAGTTCTAACATAGTGATGAGCTAGAGATAGGTCGAGTGAATTAAATCTGATTTAATTCACAAGTAATGATCAATCAGTTAACTGATAATTCACTATAAATAGTTGTTTCATGTCAGTTTTAAGGAAGGCCCAGTTGAGACTGAGGTTAAATGGATGATAACTATAAGTTATATAATTAGAAAATTTTACAGGTCAGTTGTAGAGTCGGTTGGAGGCCTAGGAAGGATTGCGCAATCAAGGCAAGGAATTTTCCTATTTAATAGGGATTTAATTCCTCAAGGAATGTGTGAGCAAGCCAGTTTGAGCAGAGGCAGAGAATTGTCTAAGTATTTGTCCAAATTTTCCTAGATCAAAGTGAGACAGTTGGCGGAGTGTACAAGTTTCTCTTGATAGAGAAAGCATTGTATTGCTTCATGATCCTTGGCTTTATACAATATACATATAGCGAGATTTTAGGCAGTGTGCTTTCCCCTAATACATCTTGTGTTGTGCGATTGGTTATCTCTTTCTCTTACTTGTTATGTGATTGTGGGATCGTGGTTTGTTTTCACAAATTGTAAAAGGATTTAGTATCTTGTTTTAGTACATTACAAGATCGAATTGAACCCTGTTGTTAGATTTTATATATATTAAAAATGAGAATTTATTATCTATGTTGGACACCAAATCCTCTAAGCGTTGGTGTAGAAGGCGAATGGACATAGGAAGTCCGAGAGACCTTGGAAGATGAATCCAAGGGTCACAATAATGTATTATAAATGTATATCATGTGAATAATATGAGCACACAGAGATTATCTTTCTCATATATTTCTGTCCATTCCTTGTGTGTTTGACATGGTATCAGAGTTGGAAAATTCTAGGCTTGTTAAAATCTAAACCATTGGTTTTGTGACAAATTCTGTGGTCAATCTTGACTCCATGGGCTCTTTGATCCAGGTGGATATCGATGGCCACCCACCTATTCCATTTGGACCCACACCATCAATTCTTGCAGTTTTTCACTTTCAACACAACTTACTATTTTTAGCAGGTTGTCGGTTCCTGAACTTTCAAAGCTGTTTGGAGGCCCCAATGAGCCATGTGGATATTGGTGGCCACCCACCTATTCCATTTGGACCTGAACCATCAGTTCTTTCGGTTTTTCAGTTTCGGCACAACTTACTATTTTTAGCAGTTTTCGGGTCCTGAACTTCCGAAGTCGTTTTGAGGCCCTAAACGACGTTTTCTGGGAAAACCAGGAGCAACATGGGTCCATGGACCGATGTTTCTCACACCAAAATTTATACTCCTCTGACAGATATTTCTAACGAGGCATGATGCGCGTCAACCAGAGATCGTATGCCAAAGTTACGTCCCCAGGAAGTTGAAACACCAATTTACCCAAACGGGGCCCATAGTTTTGGCACTTCATCTACTACGGTTAGGTTTTTGCATTGTTTCTCAACAATAAATAGGCCTTTGAGCCTCATTGTAACACAGTTTAGAGGCATGTAGCCACCACATCTCTCCTCAGAGATAAGCTACCAACGCCCTACCTATTTTATTTCCATTATGTCTGTAAGCATATTTCTGTTATTTGATATTGCGTTCTTGCATAAATCTGGATCAGTGGTATCAGAGCGGTCTGCTCTTTCTATGTTTTTCTTTGCATGTCCCCAACACAGTCAGGGTATAATGAATTAGGGCTCAATATGGTTGAACCCTTGCAATATCTGCCTTGCAAACCCTTACGACCTCCCATGGTGGAAGAAAAGAAAGACGATGGAGCAGAAGATCCTATCAAAATATTGCTCGAGGAGGCCCTCAAGAAACAAAGGAATGCGATGATGGATAACTTTTCTCATATCCTTCAACGGTTGCCCACGTATGGCGCATCTGCATCTAATAGCCACTCTGGAGGTGCCACTCCCTTCAAGGTACAGGTAAACTTTGACATTCCTATATTTGAAGGCCAAATAGATGTAGACGTCGTCAATAGATGGTTGAATTTGCTAGAAGGGTATTTTTCAGTCCATGATTTCTCCGACTGAGAAAATATTATTTTTGCACTCCTTAAAGTCGCCCTCCATGTCAGGGACTAGGGGGAAACGTACTATGAGAAAAAGGACGAGGGGGACCCTCTATGTTCTTAGTCGAACCCACTTGGAATTCGTTCTGAGACAACATCAAGGAACAATATTACCACATGGGGAGCTATGAAGACAAGTACATCCAATGGACCAACCTATCACAACAAAGGGATCATGATGTGCACAAACTGACGAATTTGTTCCATACGCTGTGCACAAAGTTGGGTATTAAAGATTCAGAGAGACTTTTGGAGCTCAAGTACTACAACTATCTACACAGACACATTCAGGAGGAAATGGAGTTCCTCAACATTACATCGCTTGGCACGGCATATCACTATGCCGCCAAGATCGAGCAAAAATTTAAGCAGAAGAAGCGAGACTTTGGATCCGCGAATTTGAAGCTAGGGAAAGGCGCCCCCGAACTGCAGAACAAGGGGCAAGGCCAAAGTGGGGCAACTCAGAACAACACTACAAATCCAAAGAAGGAAACTGGGAAGTGGTTTGAATTTCATAATAGCCCCACTCACAGCACAAACGAGTGTCAGGCCAAACAGTCGTTGGTGGCAGAACTAAAGGCACCCGAATTAGATGCATGTTTTGATCCTGAGTCAGAACTAGACACAGGCAATGACAAAGGGAAGCAGATCATTGATGCGGATCCCAGTGCCATTATTTCCACCACCAAGATCTAGAGGGAGGATCCCGAGGATCCAAAGGAGGGGGAGCGCCTCTTCCATTCGCAAATGTGGGTGAAGGGTTCTCCACTGCAATTCCTTGTCGATAGCGAAAGCCAAAAGAACCTTAATTCAACAGAGGTCGTGAAGCGGCTCGGCCTACCAACCATAGCACACCCGCAACCATATACAATCGAGTGGCTTCACCCAAGGAGAGATCTCCGTGTCCGCCAGCAGTGTCGCCTTCTATATAGTATCAAGCCATTCACGGATGAGGTATTGTGTGATGTTGCTCCTCTTGATGTAGCTAATGTATTATTGGGCCAACCATACTTATGGAGGAGACATGTTGTGTGTAATATCCCCAAAGGGAAATAACCAGTAATACACAGAAGTATGCCAGACAGATATAGAAAATACAATGCTGGAACCAGATCATGGAACAAGTGCACATAGAATGCCAGAAAACTGAGCCATTTTATTAATCTGAAAGTACATAGAGAGGAGTACAAGAAAATCAGAATGAGTGCACCTATCCTTGCCCTAGGCAAGTGGAGACCCTCTCAGACAAACGATAGGCACATAAATAAAGACAGCGTCTAAATGGTGACACTACGAAGGCGGGCGAAATGCAACGGAACAAGGCCGAAGACCAAAAAGATGGCGGTATCAATCCTCCAACCCTCACAGTAAACGACGTTGTCTGCTAGTGGCAGTGACCCAGAACGAATGGAACACTAGTCACCAAAACCACCGGATGAATGGATCGGCTCTGAATGCGGAAAACGGCGTCAAGCCCCACTTACATGCTCTGCTCATCGGATCGGCGTCCTCCCGGATGGATCGGCGTCCTATATGCTCGGATCTCGCCGGATGCGAAGCCTCCGATCCGGATACGCATCCTATTCCTCCGGATACGCGTCCTCCCATGTCGGATCTCTTGCTATCTCTTCGGATCTATGCTAGATGCGCTGCGATATCCTCCTCGGATACGCAACCTCAAAGTGGATACGATGTTGTCTCTTCGGATCCGGGCGGATGCCGCCAATATCTCCTCAGATCTGCAATCTCCCAAGCTGGATCTAATGCTATCTCTCCAGATCTGCAACCTACAGAACCAGATCTGCAAATATCTGCTCAGATCTACAATCTCCAAGGCTGGATCTATCAATGTGCCTTCAGATCTGCGTCCTCCTCTTCCTGTTGGAACAGCGTCCTCACTCCAAGACTGATCTGCGTCCTCTCCTCTCTCTGGAACAGCATCCTTCCTCCCAGATAGGAACTGCGTCCTTCCTCCTCCTGAAACAGCGTTTTTTTCCTGCTAGATCTGCGCAGCCACA
>CM076571.1:280429149-280554804 GCA_034641835.2 Pinus albicaulis
CAGCGAATAAACTTCATTATTCAGCAAATTTCTACATGGTATCAGATCGAAATTAATCGTCAAGATCTATTACTATGATTGATTATTATTTCCTCGGACAGAGTCTGCATGCGGGCCAGGTAGCCTCCGGAATATTCATCCTTCTTTGTAAGGTGAAAGATCTGGTGAATGCCCATGCATTCAATCTCTGATTTGGAAATAATTAGCTCTCAAGTGTAGATCGGAAGCGATCAAGTTTATCAGCTCTTGGTGAAATTCGAATTTGCAGATTTGTGTTCTTGGTGCCGAGGCGAAAATGTCTTTCAACGGTTTGCGACTCGAATATGCTCTTGATGGCAGTTCGAATTATGTTTCATGGAGGGACCGCATGGAGGCTGTATTGGATGATAATGGGCTGCTGGAATTCGTGGAGAAAGATGTTCCAAAGCCTACTTCTACTGATGCTGCTGTTGTGGAAGCATGGCAAAAGAAACAGGCGAAATGTCGAAGGATCTTGTTGGAGGGCGTTAAGGATCATATTGTATCCAGCCTGCATGGGAAAGCTACTCCATATTTAATGTGGAAAGTGCTGACAGATCTGTTCCAAAGCAAGAGCGACCAGAGGAAGTTGGCGCTCAAAGATAAACTGAGAAACATCAAAATGGAGAAAGGCGACAGTATCGCCAAATACCTCACTAAGTTCACTCAATGCAGAGATGAGCTGGGAAGTGTTGGGGTGACTGTCGATGATGAGGATTTGGTGGACCTGGCTCTTCTGGGTATTCCGAAGAGTTGGCATGCGTATCAGGATAGTGTCAATGGTCGGGAGAAGTTTCTTGGGTGGGAAAGACTGTGGTCTGATCTCATGCAAGAAGAGATAAGGAGGAACACCAGAGATGGAGCTTCATCAAAGGGAGCTGATGAAGAAAACTGCGCTTTGGCTGCCAAAGCAAGAAAAGGGAAGAAGAAGTCTTCTCAATCCGGTGCTAAGGGCAAGCAGAAGCAAGACATGTCCACGGTGAAGTGCTTCCACTGTCACCAGCACGGACATTATGCCACGAATTGTCCGCAGAAGAAGAAAAACAAGAAAGATGGCGCATCTGCATCTGGAGAGGCATTGGCCTCGCAGTTTGAGCTAGACTTTTCACTGATCGCATGCTTGGTTTCAAATGTGATGGGATCCGTATGGTTCTTGGACAGTGGCGCATCATTCCACATGACTGGAGATCGAGAGTTGTTTTCAGATCTGGAAGACAAAGATCTGGGCATGCACATCGAGATGGGCGATGATGGTAGATACAGTGCGACTGGTATCGGTACCATATCCTTTCAGACGGAGTCTGGTAAACCCTTTGTCTTGAAGGATGTCATGCATGTACTTGGATTGAAGAAGAACCTGATTTCTGTGGCAATGTTGGAGGATAAGGGGTATGATGTGGTCTTCAGCAAAGGAAAAGCTTTCCTGCGCAGTAAGACTACTGGAGAGACCCGGATGATAGGGGTTCGAGTCAAGAACCTGTATCAGTTGCAAGTAGATGGCTGTGCAACAATGGCATGCAAGGCGGGAGAAGTGGTGAGCCAGGATGATGAGGGTGAACTGTGGCACAGGAGATTGGGCCACCTTCACCATGGAGCCTTGAAGATACTGTAGCAGATTTCTACGGGACTTCAAGATGGATCTTCATCAAAGGGAGCTGATGAAGAAAACTGCGCTTTGGTGGCCAAAGCAAAGAAAGGGAAGGGTAAGAAAACCTCTCATTCTGGTGCAAAGGGCAAGAAGCAGGATATAGCGAAAGTGAAGTGTTTTCACTGCCATGATCACGGACATTATGCTACCAATTGTCCAAAGAAGAAGAAGAACAAGCAAGCGGGAAGATCTGCAGATGGAGAAGCTTTGGCTTCACAGTTCGAGCTTGAATTTTCACTGATCGCATGCTTGGTTTCAAGTGTGTTGGGATCGGTATGGTTCTTGGACAGCGGTGTGTCATTTCATATGACGGGAGATCGGGAGTTGTTCTCAGATCTGGAGGACAAAGATTTGGGTGTGCACATCGAGATGGGCGATGATGGTAGATACAGTGCGACTGGTATCGATACCATATCCTTTCAGAGGGAGTCTGGTAAACCCTTTGTACTAAAGGATGTCATGCATGTACCTGGATTGAAGAAGAACTTGATCTCTGTGGCGATGTTGGAAGATAAGGGGTATGATGTGGTCTTCAGCGAAGGAAAAGCATTCCTGCGCAATAAGGAAAAGCATTACTGCGCAATAAGACTACTGGAGAGACCCGGAAGATAGGGGTTCGAACCAAGAACCTTTATCAGTTGCAGGTAGATGGCTGCGCAGCTATGGCATGCAAGGCGGGAGAAGTGGTGAGCCGGGATGATGAGGGCGAACTGTGGCACAGGAGATTGGGCCACCTTCACCATGGAGCTTTGAAGATTATGCAGCAGATTTCTACTGGGCTTCCTAAGGGCACTCTTGCGCAGTCAGATCAGTGCAAGGGGTGTACTTTAGGGAAGTATGTGAAAGCCACCTTTCACGAGAAGGATAATCGCGCCACGACGATCCTTGAGAGAGTTCACACAGACGTGTGTGGTCCTTTCTCAGTTGCTTCGACAGCAAAGCACAAGTATTATGTGATCTTTGTTGATGATTTCTCTCGAAAGTGCTGGATCTTCTTCATGCAGAAAAAGAGCGATACATTCGCGAAGTTCTGTGAGTTTAAAGCACTGGTCGAGAAGGAGTCGGGGAAGAAGGTGATTGCTCTAAGGAGTGATAACGGTGGTGAATTCATCTCGGCAGAATTCAAGGAGTTCTGCAGCGCAGAAGGGATTCGGAGAGAGCTCATCGCACCCCATAACCCACAGCAGAACGGGGTGGCTGAGCGGAAGAACAGAACGATCGTGGGTGCTGCACGGGCGATGTTGCATGATCGGGGCCTACCCCTTCACTTGTGGGCTGAGGCATGCAATACAGCAGTGTATGTGCAGAACCGTTGTCCTCACAAGGTTCTTGGCATGAGTACACCGGAGGAGGCTTATTCTAGCAAGAGGCCTGATATTTCCCATTTGCAGATTTTTGGTTCTCCTGTCTACATGCATGTGACGAAGGATGCGAGAAGGAAGATGGATCCAACTGCTGAGGTTGGAATATTTGTGGGGTACACTGATACACCTCACAACTACCAGGTGTATTTGTCAGACAGTCGCAAGACTGTTGTGCGACGGGATATAAAATTTCAGGAGGAGAAAGCCATGCGGTGTTCGCTTGAGAGGGAGCTACACTTGCATGCAGATGAGGAGCTGTTAGTTCCTAAGGAGGAGCTTCCGGATGTGGATCAGCCACAAGAGGAGGTTCGGGAGGTGGAAGAAACCACCCAGGCAGCGCCAACCATCAGAGGGCGCATGCGCACTACAGAAGCTGAGCGACTGGCTCGGGATGCAGAGAAGGTTGTAGGACCACCTACAGCACAGCGCAGACAGAGACAGTCACCGGATCGGTACATTGGATACATGGCTCTTGTGAGTCAATGTGTTGTGACGGAGCCATCCTCTTTTGAGGAAGCTGTGGAGGAACCCGCATGGGTAGATGCCATGATCGAAGAATATGATTCGATCGTCAGAAACAGTGCATGGGAGATTGTCCCAAGACCGGAGGGGAAATCGGTGGTGGGTTCGCGATGGATCTACAAAGTGAAGCAGGCGGCTGACGGGAGTGTGGAGAAGTACAAGGCGAGATTTGTCGCCCGTGGCTTTTCACAGATCGAGGGGATTGACTATGAGAAGACCTTTGCACCTGTCGCAAGGTACTCTTCCATACGGACGATCCTTGCTCTCTCAGCGCAGATGGGGTGGCACATTCATCAGATGGATGTGAAGATTGCGTTCCTCAACGGAGTCATTGAGGAGGAGGTGTACATAGAGCAGCCTGAAGGTTTCGAGATCTTCAGCAGTGAGTCGCATGTGTGCCGACTCAAGAGAGCACTGTACGGGCTGAAGCAAGCACCTCGTGCTTGGTACACTTGGATAGACAGCTACTTCACCGAGCTTGGATTCTCCAAGAGTGAGGCGGATCCAAACCTGTACCAGATTGTGGTGGAGGGGAAGCTGTTGATCATCGTACTGTATGTAGATGATCTGATTTTGACTGGCGACGAGCAGTTGATACTTTCATGCAAGGAGGATCTTGCACGAGAGTTTGAGATGAAGGACCTGGGCATCCTTCATTATTTCCTGGGATTGGAGATTTGGCAGCGCAGTGGAGGACTGTTTGTTTCTCAGGGAAAGTATGCCCGGGAGATTCTGGAGAGGTTCAACATGCAAGGTTGCAAGCCTGTTAACACTCCTCTTCCTGGTGGTTGGAGGAAGGAGGATGCTACTTCAGCGGAGGTAGTGGATGCCACTGTCTATCGACAGTTGGTGGGGTCGCTTATGTATCTGGTCAATACACGACCCGATATATGCTATGCAATTAACCAGCTTTCGCAAGCTATGGTTAAGCCTAACAAGCTCTTTTGGAAGGCAGGCAAGCATGTATTACGCTATATTAGAGGCACATCGGGATATGGTTCATGGTACAGACAGGAGGATCAGTTGAGGCATCATGGCTTCACGGATTGGTATCATCATATCAGAGATTGTGTTCAGCGGAGAATCGTGATGCTTTCATATGTTCCCACGGAGGATCAGGATGCCGACATCCTGACGAAGGCGCTCACCAGGAGCAAGTTCGAATTCCACAGAGGCAGGATAGGGGTTGCAGATAATCCATATCTTGCTGAGAGGGAGTGTTGAAAATGCGGCAAGATGATGGAGCTTAGTGAAATGAAGTCGCCTTCACTAAGTGGGCCCGCAGGCAAATTCTGGCGCAAAATCTATTTTTAGACTATGTCTATTTTTAGACATATGGAGCATGGTTCGGGGATTCCAGTTTGAGATTCTTGAAGTATGTGTCATGTTGGTAAAAAATAGATGAGACTCTATTTTTGAGGTCAAAGAGGTCGAAGTCTATTTTTAGACTGCCTCTCCTTAAAACAGGGAAGTCAAATATTATTTACCCTTAATAATATTTAGACTATAAGCAGCAGTTTACTCTCTTGGAGCACTTCAGTTCGAGCTACAGAAGTGGCTCATGCATCTGACAGAGGAATCACGTGGTTCCCAAGGGTTTGATGGCATCATGCATGGTTGACTTCAGTTGGACTTCAGTGGCAGAAGTTTGGAGGAGTTAATGAGACAAATAGTGGAGTTGTGTTATGTTTATTTTAGTTGAACTAGTTGAGATTAGTTTAACTAGCTAATCAATTAGTTATGAGTGGAGTGAATTAAATATTATTTAATTCATTAATTAGTAACTCATTATTCAACTCAAGAACACATCAGTTCACTACAGTGCATGATCGGTTCAGTGGAGACCAGTGAAAGAGGTAGATGAAAGGGTGGAGTTAGCTATCAGTTGTGACTATACTGTTGCTATTTGCAACACACAGATAGGTGGAGTAAGCCCATGAGGATTGCGCAGTTCAGGCTGGTGGTTTATCTATATAAAGAGGCCATCCCATAGCATTGATACAAGCAATAGAGGCAAGGAAATTGGCGGTGAGTTTTGAACCAGTAACCTGTTCAAAACTGAGCTAGATTGTGAGTGAATTTATGAGAAAGTACTGAGTACTTGTGAGGAGTATTGTACTGAGTTTGTTACTTGATTTCTCCATTATAATATACACAATAGCTGCGGGGTTTTCAGCTATAAGCTTTCCCCATACATACTGTGTTAATGTGTATGATGATTTGATGTGTTATCACTTGATTTTATTTCCGCATGTCTGATGATCTGAGTTGATCTGAGAGTGGAAGAGATTATGTGTTGTGTATGAAGTTCAAATAGTATGTGACCAGGATAGTCTCGGTGGATAATTAATCATTATTCAGCAAATTTCTACAGGAACTAAGTGTCGGAATTTCCCCCAAATGCAGTAGTGTATATTAGTGAATGGTACAGGTTTTATATTGATAAAGAAATGGCTGACAAGATTTCAAGTAACAAAATACTAATAGCACATCCAGAAAAACAAAAAATGCAATTTATTTGTAAATTCTTTACAAAAATTATTATTTTTGAACTATATGTAAGTTTAACTAATATGTAGTGTTTAGTGTGTATCATGCAGAGCCACAAAATGACGAAGGTCAATAAGATTCTTTATGATCTAAGACCAAAAGAGTGTAAAAGCTTGATGGAAGAATTGCAAAAAGATGAATCACGTGAATGAAAAAACACTGTCAATCCAACATGTGTTTCTTTTTTGAATTTTCATTAATAATATACTTAAAAATATTAGATAACATGTTTCAAACAATCTATTAATTCAAATATGTTTAATGTTCCACAGGGACCAACAATGAAGAAAAGAAATGTTGTTCTAAGAAAATAAAAAAATAGAACATGAAAATGAAAATGAATTGCTCCTTAACTCATATGGAGTGGTGTTGGAAGTTAACGAAATGGTAAAAAACCTTTACAAGACTTTGAGGGATCTAGTGGAACGAATGTATGGACGTTCTTTCCACTTACAATACAAAAATCAATCCAATGATTCCAAGAACCAAATTTTATTTAAACTACTGGAAGAGTTTCCAAAGAATTGGTCAATGAGACATGTCAGACTTTATATAGCAAAAACGTACAACAACAAAAAAGGAGGATTGAAAAAGCAATATTCCTTTAAATTTTTTTATAGAATTATAAGCATATATTACTACAAAGCAATTATTTATAAATATCACTTTTGTTATATTTAGTTTTCATATATCAATATAAAAATTAAATAGTTTATTGTCATGTTACTTTTTTCAGGAAGATTATGAAAATCTCAAAGCATGAATGAGTTGATATCAGAAATATGCCAGTAGGAATGTCCAAAAATGTGTACAAGGAGATGGTCAAAGAAATGGACATAATTGCATCGCACGAGGAGCCATCTCAACAACAACATGCTTCAAATGTAATATGTAATCATTTAATTTTTCAATTCGGTAGAATAAATAAATAATTTAGCATTAAATATTAATTTTCAAGTATTTTCTTACAGAAAAGAAAAGAAAATGGAACCAATTTAGCACATACACAAGGACGACAAGGAATAAAATGGTTGATATCTATGTTTGTGATTAATTGTTACTTCCTTATAACAACTTAACTAGATTTCATTTTTGTATATTTTAAGTTGTTTTATAGCAATCATCATTGAATGTCTTCAAACGAGTGCTAACATACAAGGAAGAACCATCAGAAGAATGATTGACATTGGGTTAAATATGGGTTGTCATATCATAAATTAATTGTGGAATTTGTAAGTATCTATCTTGTTTTACTTAGCTCCGTCTATAATTATTAGAACAAAAAAACTTTTATATTAAATCTATGATTTGTTATTGGGTATTAAACTTGCAGGAAACAAAGTATGGAACTGTGCCAACAAATGAATTGTTGAAAGATGGCATGAAATTTGGTTCTGAAAGAATGTGTATAGTTCACGAGTCAATTCTCGTTATGGTACATTTATTTTCGATATATATATATATAGTATCAGGAGGGAAACCGGTAACGAGAAAAATACAATCATAGATGCCACCCAGGATCACATTGCGTTGCTTCCAATGAAAACCCCCGCTGGCCGACATCATTCCCCGCCAACAATGCCAAGCAATTTTCACAGGCTTACGCTTGACGGGCTCCCCACGGGGTTTGAACCAGTGACCTTTACAAACGAGTGCCTTAACAGAACACTCAATCACCAACAAGCCCCCACCCTGTGGGTTACCTTGATGTATATTATTTAATATTGCAATTTTCATTATTCTCACCAATGTATTTACACTCATTACACTTTATTTTTATGTTTGTAGATGGAACTTGAAGAAGAAGAAAACAATCAACATAATGAACAAAACATTCCTCCAAATAACCCAAGACATGGAAGTAGCTCGAGCAGTGACAACATTTTCAGCGAAGAATGATGATCAATATGTTTGGATATCAAAGCAAGGCGTTGTATTTTTTGAAATATTTGTCTGTGAAATCAGACATTTTCTTTAAAGTAATAGACATAGTGTCCCAATTGAAAGACAAAGGTGTAGAAATTTATTAATACTAATGTATTATCAAATCCTCATGATCTAACAATATTTATCTTCTTTCTAAATACATAATCCTTCCATTGTTAAACTTGCGAAAATTTAAAACTCAATTGCAAACACATGTGAATAAATTCAATCACACATAACATAGTTGTTTAACGGGAAAACTTAAAGCTAAAAACCCCAACTATCATATATTATATATATCAATGGAATCATGTAATAATATCATACAAATCTTAGTACATCAAGCTCTCAGTACAATCAACAATCATTACACACTGTCATGTAGAAATTTGCATCTCCATGCACCAATTTCTTGCCTCTTGAAAGCCTGCCTCCACTGCGCAATCCTTGTTGAAGAAGACCCCTGAATGAATTCGAATTGGCCTTGCCTTGACTTCGCAATCCTCATTGGCAACTCCAATGTCTCTCAGATGCATTGAATGCATCACTATAGTCACAACGGATAGTCCATCTCACCCTTTCCTCTATCTCTCCACTGGGTCTCCACTGGAACTGGCATACACTATAGTTAACTATTGTTTCTGTTCAGTTGTTAGTGAGTTATTAGTTGTGAATTAATTAACTTTAATTCACTTAACTCTCACTAGTGTATCTTTCAGTTAGACTAGATACAACTAGCTCAACTAAGTTTAACTCACTTAACTGAGTTAAACTAAATAACAACTCCATAAACTACTCTTCCAACTCTGTCATAACTTTGCCACTTCAGTTCTAACAGAGTCCTCCATGCATGAGCCACCAATAACCCTAGGAACTGTGTAATTCCTTCAACCCACTGATTTTCCAAATCTGTTCACTGAAATAAAGTGCTCCAAGAGAATAAGTTGATGTTTATTGTCGAATTATTATTAAAAGTTAATAATAATCAACATGCACCCATTTTTAGATTGACGATCTATAAATAGACTTCGCCCAATATTCTAAAAACAGAATTTCATCTATTTTTCACATTTGACCAACCATCTACAAATAGAATCATGCAACTTATAGAATATGCTCACCATGTCTAAAAATAGACATACACCTAAAAATACCCTGTGGGCCCCACTTAGTGAAGGTGCTTACTTTTCACTAAGCTCATCATCTTATTGAATCTCAACAAAAGGGATACCGATAACTGTCTCATTTTGTATGACAAAGAGTGTCTTATTCATATATATAATAAAATACATTTTAATTTATTCTATTGCGTTCTCCATTGTCGTTGTGAAATGTTACACCACTGATTAAATATATGGATGATTAAATATTATAATGAAGATATGCGAAATCGGATGATATGATATAACAAATTCATCCAAATATCACATTCAAATGCACTAATAAAAATTTAATTGATATGAATATTTTTATAAGATATGTGTCGAATTTTGATAAATAATGAAGTTTAAAAAAGCACAATAATTGCACTGTCACAAGTCAATGCTTCTAAAAAATAGAAAATGAACACTGGTGCGTGTGTATGATACTGTGCACCGGTGCGTTTGTATGATACTGTGCACCAGTGCGTTTCTACGGCCTATGAGCGTCGCACCAAATAACAATACCAATTAGAACGCCTAGTGCGCTTTATCGAAGACTGCGACCTGGGCAGATATGCGTTCTATGCACCGGCATGGGTTTCATTTAACACATTGGTGTGTTTTATAACTTAACGGCTCGGTGTGTTTTTACACCTTAATGGCCCGGTGTGTTTTTACTCCTTAATGGCACCGGTGCATGCACCTTCTATCGGCTCGGTGTGTATTTGTGGGTGACATGCATCGGGACGTTGCTAAACGCCCCAGGGCTTCCAAAATTTGTTTTCCATCTTGGTTCTTGGTATGTTTATAGTACTAGTACGTACAGGTTAAAACGCATCGATGCGTTCACACATGAAGCGCGCACCAATAATAAATACATCCGTAAAAACCTTCAGCTGCCCAGTTTTTTTTTGTTGAAGTTCCATTAGAAGCTCCATCAAAACCTCCGTTACAAAAAACGGATGTTGTAGCAAATGATTTTTTGATAATTTTGGCCAATTTTATAACACTAAAAAACATCCTTTATAACCTCCACTAGAGGGTATTTTCCTAGAGTGATGGACACCATTATGTCGAATGTTCTTTGGTGCAAATAGCACAGATTCTAACCATGTCCAGCAGGCATTCCCTTTCAAGGTGTTTCGTTTGGAAACGTGGACAGAATATGGCCAATGCTCGATTCGGCTTGCTTATGTTTAGCCTACAAAACATCTAATTGTGTAGGCAGTGTGCCCAAGATGTCAATTTTAAAATCTTCTAAAAGATTACCAATTTATGTTGGTGTTATACCACCACTCGTGGTCTTGCTGATTTGGGTGAGAGGATCTCACATTCCATATCTGAGCCGTGTGCTACCACGAGAACAGCTGATACACAACATAACAATATTATCATATTCTTCTTGATAGATATCACCTTGTCCCATTAAATTTAATGTTTCTATACATTCTTCTTTTAGGCCTTTTATCAAAGCAGCTTTCAGTACTTCTTTTGGTAAAGGTATTATAAGGCGATCTTTGCAAGTTGTACTAAAATATGTCAATATACTCTTCTAACGTTTCACTATATTTTGTAGTCATTTTAAATTTTTCATCATTTAGATCCCTGGGTCGACAGTAATCCTGATATGTAGTAAGAAAATAAATTTTCATTGCATCCCAAGAATCAATATTTCCACCCCCCTAAGCCCATGAACCATCGTAATGACGCTCCCTTCAAAGTAGAAGGGAACAATTTTAATTTATGTGGATTAGTGGTATAATCATACCCTCTGCGCAAAACATTGAACTCAAATAGAAAAGGCATTTGGATCCTCTAAGTTCATACCATGAAAGGTTGGGATATTTTGAGGTCATCATTGGAGAATTATCCATTGGATCGACAATAGGATATTCCAATGTCGAAGTTTGGTTTTTTTTCCCTTGGTTTTCCATCTCATCGAAGATCTGCCAGTAATTTTCAGGGGTTTCTTGATCAGGAGGTATTATTTGAGTAAGAAAGTTATGGATACAGCTTGGCTCTCGAGGGGGTTTTACTACACTGCCTAATTCTGGAATCTCGGGCGTTTTCTCTTCTATCAAGATCACAGGAGATCTGGATCCTAAGGATCGTGGATCTGCTCCACTGGTTTCTCCTTCTCCTTCTTTCAAATTACAATAATTTCCTTCTTATGAAGGACTAGAGTGTTGAATAAATGTGCTTTGGAAGCTTTTCTCAGATCCTTCAGTTTTGTTGTGAATCTCATCATGCGCTGCGGTTGGTGATTCTGTTGCTTGAGGGATTACGATAGAGCCCTTCCTAGATATTGTTCGGGGTCCTACTGATGCGTGTGATTCAGATTTTCAAATAATTTCGTTGATAAAGGTTGTTCTCCCAAGGCTCACCGGTCCCTGGGTTTTTGTGGTTTTTGATATTGGTTTATGTTCTATTACTACTTGATTCCTATTCTTTTTCTTAGTCATGCACACTTACATAGCTTAATCATATCAACCGAAAGTGGGCTTTGGGTGCAAGCTTTTTACTTGTCGCATGTGTAGGTTCTTACCTTCCGTCTTAAATACCCGTCTTCCCAGAGATACAACCTATAAATTGACAACCTCCCCGGAAACAACGCTAAAATGTTGGGCACTAAGGTGACTCCTAAAAATCAACTTAATCCTACCTTCATTAATCTTATCAACCTGTGATTTGTCTTTTGTTTCAAGGCTATCGGGAAAATATATGCAAGAATGGAGTCTTTGTAAATACTACAAAAAAGTTACATGAATCATCATCCTAATTCAATCGTTGCATAAATATATTAGAACAACAAATAATTACTCTTACAGTTACAGTTCTATGGAAAAATACTATTCTAATTCACAAACCGCTTTTTCTATCTTTCAACAAATCCAACGCATAAGGAATACCAGTAAATCATATGAAAGCTTGAAAATCTCAAAGATAACTTATGGAATTCACACACTCACACCTTATAGTTATGTAGCTCAATCCAACCAGTGATTTCAAGAGATGCGTAACAAAATTACAAATACAGAATTCAATTGATTATCTACCACTAAAGAAGGTGAGTAAATATTAACACAATTAATGCGAATGTAGAAAGTAACCAAATAATAATGATACATAATAGACAGTAGAACCTCTGGTGACTGGGCCCATGGTCTCCATAAGTACTTCCTTAGATAAACTCAATACGAAGAAATTAAGATAAGATCTTGCGCAAATTCATTAATCTCAAAGTGTTTTACAAAATAACCTCAAGAAGGTTCAACTTAGATTGTTGTATGTAATATACAGTGAAAGTGTAATAATGAAAAGATCAACCTCTATCTTTTTACTTGTTGTCTTATATATTACATTTAAAAACTGAATATGGGGAGTTATCCTGAGAATCAAAAGAATTGATTCTCAGGATTGTTCTTTAACCATAAGGCCCTCGAATAGTAATGATCAGTTTCCTTTAAATTCGCTCTCCGACCATACTCAGGCGTCAAACTGTAATCTGCCAAAACACGACATCAACTGATCCAATATCATGCCCCAATATCTCAAAGGAACAACAATCGTTCAGTTGAATTGATATGCATAACAATTTACTCAAATTATAACCTTTTCGATATCTAAAAATCTCAAATTAACTAAGCTATCTTCGACTCGCTTTCATTATCCTTTTGATCTTAAATCATTGCAAATCAAGGGTAGACTTATTTAAAACATAACAATTATTAAATAAATAAGGAAAATAACTATACCATTTCCATGGCCCAACAAGTGTCTTGAGAGAATAAATCTACACCCAATATCAATGCTCTCCTTATAAACTCTAGGGTATAACTTTGCACACTTTGACCCTTTAATTGCCTAAAGTTTTGTCAATCCATGATAGTTGTATGCATGTATACTAAAGGATAAAATTGTCTTCTTAATTCAACAACAAAATCTTTCCAAGAGGATAAAACCTTACCATGTTTCTTCATGTCCTCTTGAGTTTTGGCTTCCCACCAAATAAGTGTTGCACTTTCCAACCTTAATGAGGCAAGTTGAATCTTGGCCTCATCACCTTTTATCCTTTGTATCCTGCAATACACTTCAAGTTGATGAACCCAATTATCTAATTTCTCAACATTTACCTCTCCATTACACCTAGGTAATTCAAAATTTATGTCAAGTTTCAAAAATGGAGTTTTACCATGTCCCTTTGGAGAATGTGGAGGTGTTTGTGAAGGGGTTGATGTAGATGATGATGATGGTGAAGATGGAGGTGAAGAGAAAGGTGGAGTTAGAGGTGGTTTGTCACCATTACCTCCATTCCCTTTTGGAGGTTTTTCCCCATTTCCTCCATCTCCCTTTGGAGGATTTGAACTCTCACCTTCCTCTCCTCATAGAGAACTTTCACCATTTCAGTCATGTCAAATAATGATTTTCTTAAAAGCCTTCTCATCGTCAGTCATATCATCAGGCTCTCCTTGATGTGCAATGACTGGTGACGCTTTTAGTGAAACTTGAGGTGAAACTTGTGGTGGATATTATGGCAAATGTGTTATCTTTAAACTAGCTTGAGGACTTGCTCCCACAAGTTTTCCTTCTCCTCTTTTGAGCTTCAACCTTGTAAGCATCAGAAACACTTGCAGCAAAATGAAACCCTCACAACAACCAAATAACCGAAGAACCTAAGCTCTGATACCAAATTGATCTGTATATCTAAACTTGAAGGTTTATGGTAAAATTTGAAAGTGAATTTTTAGGGTTTTTATGCAATTATGTAAATTACATTAACACATAAAAGATTATTTTTATCTTAATTCTGTAGAAATAAGAGAGACAATAGTACCCTAACAGCAAACACAAAATAGCAGATAATGAAGGAGTTCGCCCCTCTTGGGCTACATCTCTTGGTCCAGCTTCCAATGTTGGGCCTCTTTCATTATGCTCAAAAATAAATGTTTACATCAATTTTCAATGCTCAGAATGCAAAAATATTATATCCAATGGCTCCGGAACAGTGAAAAACTCCTATCTAGGTTCTTTCTGCACTCAAAAATGTCAAAATTCGACTGAATTATGCTCTAGATAATATTTCATGCTAATTGTCCTCCAAATCGCACCCACCTACTATCCATCATACAAATTCTGGCTTTTTCGGCCACGTGGAGCGACAAATTAGCCCCGCGCCGGCGAGATTTGGGTTGGTTCACGTGCAAATTGTGACTTCATTAATTTTCATAGTAACCCCCACGAACCAATAAAATTAGGCCAAGTGGTGCATTATGAGTCATTGATATTGGGGTCGTTTGAACTGCTCCCGCCAAGGTTGACCCGCCTGTGACTAGGGTTGAGTGGTGTGGTTTGGTTAAACTCTTGTCAGTTCAAACTTTGCATACACTGTGATCAAGTTTGATGTGGGTTAGGTTCCAATTAAAACTTATGTGGTTATAATACATAACCCAATCCCCGTAACAATTGCATGTGATATGTTAAATTGTGTGACCACCGAAACCATCGGTTTAGTTCAAAACTCACGCCATAACATAACTTAATCGCGACCTAAAACTTTGGTTATGGTGTAACATATATGGTTTGATACTCTGATTTGAACTGATCGCCATTTAAACTTAAACCATAACTCCGCCAAGGTTTAGAACCGTGGTTTGTATGTTGCGGTGGTAACATTATAATAACACGTGGTGTTGGGGCCGGGGTTAACCCCTAGCCCCCAGTCCACCCAACCCAAGAGACGTGGCAGGAAACAAGGGGTGTCAAGTTAACCCCGACCCCGACCCCCAAATGAAAATTCGTTAAAGTTTAAATATGGTTTTTGCACTATGGTTTACAAGCACCACCCGTGATGGAGCAGTATAAGCCCGCGCAGCCACTCCAAAGGTATGTGGTTCGATTTTTGTGGAGGCCCTGCTGGCCCATACACCAAAATTTTAACAAGTATGAGGAGGCCACATGGCCCTCCATCATTGGGCCACATCAAGGACCCCTCAACCAATAAAATTGCACCATTCACAACAAATAAAAAATGATGCACTTGTCAATCAACCGTTGGCCCACCAAATACATAGTCATGCTCAATCACTTTCCCAGTCAGTGTACAGACTGTTGACTAGGTGAACCTGCGTCTCAAAATTTTAATATTTTAGTTGTTTGCCAAATCAGTTAGAACATGGTATCGGGAGCATACGATACCGGTTTTGAGTGAAACGAGTTGTGTTGGATTCATGGCGACGAGATCTTCTCTTTGGCACCGATCTCTAGTCATTTCAAGCACTTTGAATTTTGAGCATTTTACTAATCCCCTGGATCAGGTAGTATGCTATGAGTCAAGGAAACTGAATGAGCACGATCAGAACTATATGATTCATGATATTGAGTTGGCAGTGATCATTCATGCATTAAATATGTGGAGACGCTATCTTCTTAGCATGTTGTTCATTCTAATGAGTGATCACAATGGGTTGAGGCACTTATTTGACCAACCTAATTTGAATGTCAAGAAAGCTAGGTGGTTCTCCATGCTCGGTGAGTTTGACTTTGAGATCAGGTACATTAAGGGAAAAGAGAAGGGTTTCGAATTCTCTTAGAAAAAAAATGCACGTAAATCACGTAGTAGTTATGAGATCATATGGGACAAATTTACAGGCTCGGATCTTACAGGCAGGACAACAGGATGACAAGTACCATCAGCTTAATCACAAGTTGTAGCAGCAGGGTACAAGTGAACAGGATGTGGATTATCATCTCACAACAGATGGTTTGGTTAGGTTTAGGGACATGATATATGTGTCGGACAACAGTGAGCTCAAGAAGCTTATCTTGAGGGGATTTCATGTTAAGTCATATTCAGGTCACTCTTGATATCAAAAGACATTGACAACAATTAAGAAATTCTATTATTGGTCTAATTTGAAGAAAGAGGTGGCAAAATTTGTGGCTAGGTGTTTGGATTGTCAGTAGGTAAAAGCATAATGTATGCATCCAGATGGATTATTACAGCCGATTCCGATTCCAGAGTGAAAATGGGAGGTCATTTCCATGGATTTCATTACAAGTTTTCCAAGGACATCTAGACAACGTGATTCCATCATGGTTGTGGTTAACAGGTTGGAAAAGGTAGCGCACTTCATTCCGGTGAAGTCTACTAATTTAGCTAGTGAGGTTGCACAGACCTTCATTAGAGATATAGTGAGGTTGCATGGTGTTCCAAAGAAGATTGTATCCGATAGAAATGCCAAGTTCACTTCTAAGTTTTTGAAGGAGTTATTTGCAGGTTGGGGTACATAGTTGGTCTTCAGTACGACTTATCATCTACAAACAGATGGACATACAACGGAAATGGAAAGGGCATCTACCACTGGTTGAGTTTGTGTGTAACAATAGGTATCAAGAACCTTTGAAAATGAGTTTGTTTGAGGCACTTTATGGGCGGAGTTGTAATACTCCCATCAACTGGAGTGATCCAGTGAACGGGGCATTGATTGGAATCGACATGTTGGCAGATGGAACAGGGAATGTAGGTTATTAATAGGAATCTAAATGCAGAATGGGATAGATATAAGAGTTATGCAGATCAAAATAGGGAATTTAAGAAGTTTCAGGTTGGGGAACAAGTGTATTTGTGCATCAAGCCCAAGAAGATCTCCTTGAGGATCAAATCATGTGTCAAGCTGAAACCTCGGTATTGCGGGCCTTTCAAGATTACTAAGAGGATTGGACCAGTAGCCTATCGACTTGAATTGCCTCTAACAGTGAAAGTACATGATGTTTTCCATGTGTCATTGCTTAAGAAGTATGTGAAAGATGTTGATCATGTGATTGATTGGTTTGTATTGCAGGTGGAACCAGAAGGATAATTCCAGTCTGAACCTCGGTGCATTATGTAGAAAAAGATGTTCATGCTTCGAATCAATCAATCAAGTTAAAGTGCATTGGAAGCACCTTAAGCCCAATGAAACTACATGGGAGATGGCTAATAAGATGTAGGCTATTTATTCTTCTTTATTCGCTAGTTGAGCATATGTATTTTGGTATATTCTTTGATGTGGTGTTTTGGTTATGTCTATATATGTATATGTATGTAAATACTGCAATGAGTTGTGTTATAAATCTCCAATAAGCGATATGGTTGTCATGTTGTTATGTTTGTTATGTTGGTTTTTCTTTTAGCAAAATGTTCATTGTAAATATTGCATCGAGCTAAGTTATAAAGTTCCATGGACAGTATGTTTTGGTTCTCAGTGGTTTTATTGGTCATAGGTGTCATAGAACATTGAGGACAGTGTTCCCCTAAGGGGGAGGTGTCTGTAACAACCCCGGGTTAAAAATTCATGTAATAAATTTAATAAAGACAATAATAACCAAACTCATGGGACATGTATTCCAAGTTGAATGTTGGGAAAAAAAACATAGTGATGGGGTATCACTGGTGATTAATTTATGACTATGGAAATTAACAAGGGTATTGGCAAATGCAGAGTGGCATTCACTGGCATTTTATTTATAAAATAATGGGAAATAATAGAAAATGAAGGTGAAAGGTTACAGAATTTCATGTGAGAAAAATAGAGGAAAATGAAGAAAATAGAGGCCTCAATGATAAAAAGGCTTATAAGGATTAGTTCACAGCTTTTGACAGTTTTGTGGTGGAGCTATCTCTCTATTTTCTCTCTCTCATACTCTTGCACATATAGAGAAATCTTAGAGCATTGTTGGAACATGCTTGGAGCACTCTAGTTTTCATTGGATTTGGAGAAAAAGGCAAAAGAAAAAACAGGAAAGCGCAAGAGGACTGTGGGATCAACAGCTACAACGAGATTGCCTTGCAGATATCAAGTTGCATGTATGATTTCCTTGTTAGTTTTTGCATGCATGGTAGATTAATGTGGTTATTTGGTTATGATATGTCATTGGCATGGAGGATTGCCTGGATTGACAGTGGTCTTGCCTAAACTGGCCATTTCCTGGATAGCCATGGTGTTGCAGTTTTTTTTCCACTGGTTGTTTTTTATTGGTGCTCAAGTTCCTTATGGTTGTTGGTTGAGTTATTAGTTCCTGGACTCGTTAGTTGGAACAAACGCTCTGGAGCCCTTGACAACTTGGGTTGAGTTAGTAGTCTTGGAGCCTTGGTTGAGCAAATGCTCTAGAGCCCTTGATGGGTTGAGTTACTAGTGATGGAGTCTTGGTTGGACAAACGCTCTAGAGCCCTGGAAGGTTGTGGGCTGAGTTATTAGTTTTTGGAGCCGTGGTTGGGACAAATGCTCTGAATCCATGGACAGCTTGGGTAGAGACCGATCTAGTCGGTGTTAGTGATGTCCAACCGTGATGTGGAATCATTCGTTGAGGATTGAGGTGGTTTGGCCTCTAGAAGCCCTGATTTGGTATTGTTTGGTTTATTCCATGAGATCCCACATTCATGCTTGGAATATGGCGCGAGGGTTATTGGTTGAGAGAGAGATTTGGTTCAGCTCAATCTATTGTCGTGTGGTACGTGGAAGTCACTGACTTGGTTGGATTTTTCATATGTTGAATTTTGATGGTTGATCTATCATGGTGTATATGATGTTCATTTGTTGGTTATATGTTGGTTATAAGATGTATATTGGTTGTGGCTCTTGATGTGTTTTGATTTGTTGATTAATGGTTAATGAATGCATGAGCTAATAGATGTTATTGCAACCATTGTGAAAAGGCATTAGACCTTCTTGACGATTCTCAGATAAGTATCAGATCCCCATGTTTAAATATGCATCCATGACCTATAGATTACTTGTTCGCCATATGTTTGACGAAATTACTGTCATGGTTAGGCCTGGTTAGGTCATTTCCTGAATCAAATTTTGCATGAATAGTTTTGTCTGGATGTCATTATTGATTTTGGAAAGTCTCAATAAATTATGTGCAGTGTTCTAGAGGTTGACCTGGAATTTAGGCTCAAAATCTGGGACTGCATGCTCTGAACTAGACATTTTGGGCTACAACTGCTGAGATGTAACCTTATGCATGCAGTTGGGGGCTCCCAACCGCATGGGTGCTTTGTTGTGGGAGCGATTAAGGGCTCAAGGCAAGTAAAAGGTGGTCCAACTTAGGATTTGGCCACTTGGGGTGGTTGCTCAACTTTTGAGTGACATGTAACCTCTGTAGGATGTGTTGAGTCATCAGTTTGTCTTCCACAGTGGACCCCACTTCCTTAATGGGACCTAGGAGGTCAACTCATGTCATAGTGGCTCCTCTCATGTTTACCCTCGCAGACCAGTGAAAGTGGGTAGATAAGGAAGGGTGGTTATAGTTTGTTTGTGACGACGACTTGCAATGATTACAAATGTGGTCACTCATAAATGAAGCTTATATGGATTTTAGGTAGCCATTACTGTCAAGTTTGGAACCCATGGTCATGTCATGTGGGAGATGAAAATATGGGAAAAAAGGAACCTAAACATTTCTTGAGCTATTTTTGTTCTTTCTAGATTTCATCTATATGGGAGAACAAATGAATGTTGATTGTCCTTAATCTGTTCATTTGTTTCCATTATTTATGCTTGAAATATACAAAAATAGAGTTAGAACCTTGGTTATATAAATTTGTGCTCTATATTTAATGATAGTACCCTAACTGCAGGTTTTAGTGGCATCGAAATCATCATGAGTGATCTCAACTATATTGCATAACAAATGTTTGCTAAAAGATCTACATGAAAAAAACTGTCCTCAATAATTGTAAGTTAGATATGACAAAAGTTCTCAACTACTTTATTGTTATTGTTTAACTTTTTTACTAAATGTTTGTTTAACTTGTTGATTATTATGTAAAAGCAAGTATAATATATTAGGTGTCTCATTTGAGATGCTAATCACTTATCTCTTAAATGCAAATAAAAAATGAATAACAATCACTTGCTTTCTAGAAATACCATAGTTTATTCAATGTGCATGGCATGAATTATTAGTGGCATGGTTTGGCTTCTTTAGATGATTATTCTTTAAGTAACTTAAAATCAAGTATTGGTCATTATAGTTGTGCATTTGGAGCATATTAATAACTCAATCCTAATTACAATATGAACTGAAAATGTATGAGATACATCACTTTTTTGTTGAACAAATCATTGGCAATACAATTTGATAGTTCACTATTCTTATTATACTATGATATGGTTATAGAACTAATTATTAAAAACATTATAGAGATATAAATATACATTTTAATGTTCAAAGTTTTCACTAATATATTTACATTAATTTAGTATTTATTTGAATAAATTTTAAAAATTGTAGATCATAAAAATAAGAAATAATACTTTCACACATATATGGAAACAATAATCATCCATAAATTAAACTCTCCAACAAATATATCTACATAAATACTTTCATACTTTCAAAGTTATAACTCAATGATAAAGTCATCTCATATCATGTGAACATAATCCTTAAACAAGGACCATCTGCAGCTGCCTTCATGAGCTAGTCTCAACTACAAAGTCCTTTCAAAGCTATAACTCAATGATAGAGTTATCTCATATCATGAGAACATAACCTTAAACAAGGACCATCTGCAGCAGCTAGTCTCAACTACGTTTGTTAATGTAGTTAGAAATTAATCTTTCAATGTTTATGGATTGCTGGAAAAGCATAATGCACATAACACGTAGGACATGATTTGGTTTGGTTCTAGTCTCAAGTACCTTTGTTAATGTAGTTAGAAATTAATCTTTCAATGTTTATGGGTTGCTTGAAAAAGCATAATACACATAATACGTAGGATATGGTTTGGTTTGGTTGGGATAACCAAATGTGAGAAGAAATGAGTATCAAGGTGATTTGCTATTTTGTTATTAATTTGATTGGGACTTTGTGCGGGAAACAAAATGTACGTGGATTATAAATAGGTTTGATAAATATTCTGGATTGATATATATAACCTAGTATTGTTTATAGAAATGATATATATGATCCATTGTGAACAATCCATCCGAGCTCTTTGGTTTTATATATCTTTGGGTTGTGAACAATTCATCCTAGCTCTTTGGTTATATATATCTTTGGGTTAGCCTTTTTGTTTTGTGAGTTTTCTCTGACATAGTTCTGAGGACAATACACCCTTAATCTCTATGGAAGGAGTCTCCCCTGGGCCGCATTTGCATGGTTAACGGTAGTTGCAAATAACTTTCGCTAACAGTGTAATTGGTTATTATTGATTTTTCTTTGTGGAAACATAGTTGTAACTTTACTTTCTAATGAGTTCTTCATCCCCTTTTTCTCAGGGATTGGTAGGGATTGGTAGAGTTTTAAGTAAAAGTTAGCTCCACTCCTGCGAGTTCACCGACATGCTTTCTGCAATGATGCTGAGTTCCTTGATGTGGAGCCCAACTTCATATGATGGCCTTTTTTACTTTCTGCAGTGATGCTGAGTTCCTTGATGTGGAGCCCAACTTCATATGATGGCTTTTTTTATTTTCTGCAGTCATGCTGAGTTACTTGATGTGGAGCCCAACTTCATATAATGCGCTTTTTAGCTTTCAGGACTAGGACTTTCTTTGTTACCATGGTCTGTATACGTTGTATAAATATCTTGAATTTTGTTGTATTTAATAGCTTTTCGGAGTTAGAAAGTTAATTAATAAAATGAAGAAACCAAACCATGAAACGCAAAAAACAATCTTGTAATGTCTGCGGATGTTTGTGTTCCATTTTGAAACCCCATGGCCCTAACAAAAGCAACACCTTAACTAAACAGTGTGAAATGCCCTGGAAGCGTGGTGACCCTACACTGTCAACAATCCTCGATCTTGTACATGTTTTTTCTGTAAATACCTGGAACCTGGATGCTACCGAGTTTCTTTAATAGGATTGAGTTTCGCAAACTTTGAAGCGTATATTTTCACTTGATTCCATTAAGATGCATAATCATTATATCCTTGGACTTTGTCAGCAATAAAAATAACCGCACGTAGAGACTGCCCTCAAAATATTCCTTACATTTTTCTATACCTGTAAGCATATTATACTTGCGATTCGGAATATGTCAATAAATGGTCTAGCTCAAGCCTTCATAATGCAAACATAATTTGTAAGCACCCCTGCAGGAACGAGTGTAGCAATTAAAGAACTGTCGAAAGGACCACAATTAAAGGGAGGCAATCATGAATACACAAGAAAGAAGGAAAGGTAGGAACAAGTGCGGATACAGGACTACTTCATCCGAATGTTGTCGAAGAGTCTATTTGGTCTTTTGAATCAAAATTTCCAGAGGTTGTGTAGTCTCTTCCATGTGATACAGAATGTCATTAAGCCAAGAAATAAATTGATGCTAAGAGAAGCAAATGAAAACTCAAAGAGACAATGACAAAGTTCTACAGCTCTTCTGAATATCCTTCTGCTCTCCTGCAATTCAGCGTGCCTGTTTTCAGAGCATCATGTGCAAACACAATAAATACCGAAGACAATAAGAATATTGAACGAGAGTAGAATTTATTCAGAAAGTGATAGTTACCCTTTATTAAGGGAAATGAAAATATAGCAAGCTCCATAAACAGCTGAATTACATAGAAGCATATGCATATGGCTCCACTACAGTCATCATGACGCTCGCTAAGTTTCATTTCTCGTGTTAGTTCTCTAATCCTTTGCAGTTGGTGTTCCAGATGGTAACAAGCAAATGTCTGCATCTGCAAGAGAATAATGAACACAGAATACAACAAACCCAGAGCCAACATGCAGATCCCTCTCTCACGTAACAAGACCTTCTGGTAAAAGTAATGGAAAGTTTACAAATTAGGCAGAAGCTCAAATTAGCTCATTTGAATGTGGCAATCTCCTCTGTCCACAGAAAAACAAGGAGGAGAACAACAATATCAACCAGAAAACCGCTTAGTTTACTGCTGGAAACTCTTCTCATCTCTAACTCGTGTAAGATGACTCCATCCCAATATTGTGCTCTCTCCTGCAATGTAAGCGTGTGACCACCATGTAGGCTAATGCATATCTCAACTAGAGAGATTGGCTACGATAGTCACAATAAAAGCACTAGCCACAACTATTCCCTTGAATGCAGTAGGTGTCTGAAGGTATTTAATTACAAGTTAGCGAGTGTGGTAAGCATCGCCCTTTCAAGCGACTTAACCACACATCCAAATTACATAAAAATAAAATAAAATAAAAAAACTTCCGGCCCAACCATGTCCAACTCCAGTCTCCAACCACAGTGACCCTCCAATGTGAAGCATGCATACATACAATTGTACGATTTGTCAAAGGTCTCCCACACTCAGCCTTGACTCAGACCCCAGTCACCAAATCCAGACAGGCCTTCCCCTTCTTATGTCAGAATAAATCTATTATTTAAATTTTGTATACACATGAACCTGCAGCTGTCTGAACCACTCTGCCATTATAAACAGGACACGGACAGTTTTATTTTACATCCAGCTGATATCCATCTGTACTGAATTCGCTTTCTGCTAATCCGACCCCTTCCTGTTGCTGCAAAATCACATGAATCCCACACTAATTAGAAAAGGTTACTAGATAAATCATTGATCATTACCAGAATTTTCAAGAACAACATGACTTTCACACGGCTCTACAAATTACCATGAAAATTAAGGCAACTTCTGATCCTTGATAAAATCATTTTTATCCATTGCATTTGCATGGAAACTTCACAAAGATGATAATATTATAAATTGCATTCTAACTGAGAAAACAAACAGACAATTCTTAGCCTTTTTTTCATCTACATGAATAGAATATGAAAATGAAACGATTACAGAAGAAATAAAACCTGTTTGAGGAGGACACTCATAAGATCTTCTTGCATAAAATGTTCAGTAAGCAATCCACCCTCAAATTTTGAAATCGGCATTACGCTTGATAACCCATCTTCCTTCAATCTCAAAGCACTGTCGGCTGATTGCTCGCTTTGAAGTCGAGTTCCTGTCCTTGTGTCTCCAGCATCTGTTGACAATCTGCTAGGAAGACCCAACCCTTTGCCACAAGTTACAAAACTTCCCACTTGTCCTTTATTTTGTATGCTGGAAATATTCAAGCTCTGGCCTGCAGAAAAGGGTTGATTGTACCGTGAATTAGGGACAGGATTACCTGCTTGGCTCAAAACCGAATTATGGGCCAGGTTTTGGCCATGCCAGCCTTGTTTGCTACTCTGGCTTAAGCTCTGCCCAAAGCCATTCAGTGTACCAAAATTTGTGTTGGAACTTCTCAAAGTATGTGAATTGACAATTTCGCTCATTCCACCAAGGTTTCCTACCCCTGCCATACTCATATCACCACAAGTCCCTACTGATGCCAATGGTGTAGCTGTACCAACAGCTCTTGCAAGAGAATAATTATTCCCTTGCATAATAGGATGGTAATGGCTCTGGTAGTCTACAGTGGGTGTGCGGCCATTTCCAACAGATGCATTAGATTGAGGCAAAGTCAAGCCATGCACACTCGTTGGTATCTGATTTGCCTGACCTGATACTGACGTGCCAACAGTGGTATTGCCTAAGAGTGTACTGCTGTTGCCTACAGTAGGCAATGGATTAGCAATTGCTCCAATGTCATTCGACAGCATCTGCTGCTGCAGAAGATTAGATGATGGCATGTTTAGAACCTGAACACCTTCAAGTTGTTCATTCTGATTTTGTTCACCGGATTGCTGCTGCTGTCTTGAACCTGCTGGCATCTGCTGTTGATGGTGATTTAGTGGATGTTGTTGCTGCCCTGCACTTGTTGGCATCTGCTGTTGATGGTGGTTTAGTGGATGTTGCTGCTGCTGTTGCATCATTTGCACCATCAGAGAATTGTTATGGGGATTCAGTGCAGTATTGTTGTTTATGCTACTAATCTGACCCATGCCTCCGAGTTCGATAGAAGCTGTTGGAAGCTGCTGCTGCACTATCGGAAATCCTGGAGACGAGTCATCCATTGTCATACCCAGATTTCCAAATGAGGACATATGCTGATGTGATTGAGCAAGTTGTTTTAATTCTAAACCAGTAGGCAATCCCTGCAGTAAGTTCCTCTGACTGTTTAACAATGGTTGTCCAAACCTTCCTCTGTCTGTCAGGCTACAATTCAAGCCTTGAAGATCTGGTTGTAAAAGGAATGTCGGATCAACTCCCGACATTCCAACATCGTTTCCATTTACTCTACCTAGAAGCCCCCCGTGAAATGCTGCTAGAGTTTGACGTGATATCTGACCTGATGCTGCGAGAGCCTGTAAATCAGACCTGTCGAGTGAGGAAATGGAACCAAAATTTGCTTCCATGGACCCGCCAAACGAAGAGTTGAATCCACTTTGCTGCTGTCCTACTCCACTCAGCCTTCTTAGATAAAGCCTGTATTTCTGCAACGGGACATGAGTTATTAACAAACTAAAGAAGTTGCATATGTGAATAGAAGCATGAATTAAGTTATATCAACAGATTCTTCAATGATGTCTTTCTTTCTATCTAAAATAATATGGATCCTCCACCTGAGAGCATGCATGCAACGTTGGGGACTGAAATATTCAGGAGAAAAAGTAAAGAAACGAAATAAATGTATAAGAAATATCTCCAGGAAGTAATGATTGCATGGTTTATAATAATTAGTATCAACGGTGAAGGTAGACCATGCTTCTTGAGTCAACTGCAAAAATGAAAACAGATCAATCATACTACGAGTCTTACCAGTATGTCAGTAAGCTGATGATAAAAATTTAAAAGACAGATATACTATAGAGTAAGGTTTGAGATCAATATTTTCTCGGGAATATTTTGAACTCTCAGAAATTTTTCCAAAGTGCTGGAGATTGTAGTAGTCCTTGTTATGTGTACACTATATAATAAGGCAATAACAACGATTCCTATACAACACCATAAGCTCTTTTGGGAAGCCTGAGCAGGTTCCTTGAACACTTAAGTCCATAGTGACTGTCCGTGGCCTAGTGTGGTACAGGTAGTGAAACATCACAAAAAAGCTAAGTTGCATGATATGGGAAGTGGTCAGTGGAAACTTGCTATATAATGATAAAACATGCTAAAACAATTAATGATAACGTTAAAAATTTAAATAGAAGTTGGCTCTTGCCTTCCCTTATATATCCTTTTTCTTTAAAAAGTTGATATTACCAATAATTACCAGCATTTTTGGTCAAACTCGGACAAAAACCAAGTCAAAATCCATGGTACAGCCTTGAAATGCATTTCAAGCCGTACAAAACATGTTTCCAAAAGTGAAATGTGTTTCAAACTTTCAAGCCATATGAAACACTTTTCCAAAATGTGAAATGTGTTTCAAGCCATACCACACACATTTCAGGGCTGCACCAAATGCATTTCTGTATGTGGTATGGGCCCCTAGGTCACGTTTCCTGCAGCTTAGCAAACACATGCTGCTGGTGTGTCACATGACATCATATGGGATTTACAACTTGAAGACAATTGGACAGAATCTACCACTGCCATTTTTCAGAGGTTGAGTTAAAGGTGCATTGTCTTCTGCTGCCCATTTCCTCAAGATTTGAGGATGGTTCCATTGTTTGTTTAAGGAGTCATGGACTCTCTACAGTGTCTTCCAATATCCTAACCAGAGAAGCTTGGCTTTATACATGAGAGAAGCCCTCAAGCTCCTTTCCCATACTCTTAAGCCACCTCCTACCTAGTCTCTACCAAAAAGATCACTTTCCTATTTTATAGTGCTCCCATCTGCCAGGGGAACCAAGAGGCAGACCAATAGTAGCCTAGCTTCTGTTTCTAGATCAGTGAAGACACGGAGGCTATCTCTACTTCCCAGAGACACAAGCAACAGTGCTGATCCAGATCCCACATCAGCAGTGAGATGAGTTCTTCCAGGCCTGAGCGGCGGGCTGCTTCTTCCAGCCAGCAGCACATCGCACAGTCCAGATCTTCCTCCAGCTTGCCTTCCAAATAGTCTTCAATATCCTCCATTCAGCCTCAGATGTGAGGGGATCCAGCTTTAGGAGACCCAGATATACTTGCATTATTTTTATTTATACTTCGGTGATCATTTGTCAGACATTAATACATTATCTCTATCTTATCTCCTTCTACATTCTTACCATATCAGCTTTCTGCTATCAATATTTGATCTTCGGGTTCTGCTTAAATCAGTGTTTTGCATTCTGCATCTTATATTTATAGGAGCCGCTTTTGCACTCTAACGTTGTATCAACACCTTTGCCCTTCGCAGTCCCATTGACCTACTTTTGTTGTTGGACATCATTAAAATTGGCTTATCTTACCCTCTAGCTTTGATTGATTTATCTGTGTCGCACATGCATATTTGATTGTGGATCCTAGCAATCATGATCCATTTCGCTGTACTTTCGTCAACTGTGAATGCCAAATAATGAATTTTTAACAAGTTTAGGTATGATGAGTAATAGTTGCCACTACATTCTTTTTTACATGTTACGAAATTATTCAACATTTTGACAGTGCAAGAGAAACCCTAATAAATCATAAGGGTCTCTAATGCGCTGCAACAATTGGAAAAACAACATTCAGGATTTCCAATTCAAACAATACAGGCAAGGAATGATCCAGAAACGCGTGAACAATTAAAGCTGAATGGATGAGGTTTTTTGGTGGGTGTTTTAAGCTAGGGTTTAGCGTCAAGGAGCAAGTAGGCAGTACCACTGCAGGCAGGCAGGCTATTTGTGTGGTCTGCTCAGGTCCTCGTGGATTCACGCGGCAAGAAAGAAGACATCTGCATATTCTCGGAAGAACCAGGTCTGTTTGAATGGCAACCCCTCCCTCCATTTCTTAGCTCTCGGTCTGTTTCAGCAAAGGTTGAAAAGGTTCTCTCAGCACAGATTTATAATCCTGAACCAAATGGGAATCATCTAAAAAGAACCATTCCTTCAAAGCTGTTCCTATTTCCAAAGGCAGCCCCCATTGCCAGGTTAGGCAGTTCCATTCACTGGGTAGTTTGATAGTTAAAAGAACTAAATCTACACCAATTCTGACAGTTCTTCCATAGGAGATTAAAGATTCTACCAGCGTATATAGAATAAAAAAGAAAGACGCTGATCTTAGATTTAACGGCCTTTGGCCATCATCCTCTGCACTTTTAGATTGGATATAAGTTGCATGGAAACAGTTTGGATACAGTTCCATCAGATTTTTTTTTAATTTAGGAACCAGCAAAACGGAATATATATATATATATATATATATATATATATATATATATATATATCACAACCCAAAAAAACCGTAATCATGAAAGAAACGATGAAACAGTAACGTAGAAAATTCGAATCTCCAAATATATTTCGCTCCAAATCTCTCAAACTTAAAAAATGCACACTACTATGAAAAGATCAGATTTGTCGATTTTTGGAAGATGAAGGGAGACCCAATTTTATCGGCAAAAGTTAAGGTCTCAGGGCATCCTACTTTGTTTTATTTTAGTTTTCGTTGTGTGTGTGTATTTTTAAATGGCTTTTTTTCACTCCAGAACCATAACGGTAAGCTGTCAAGACTAAGCTTCATAAAGTTGGGTCTGATAGATGTTACTTGTGTCCGGTGCAGCGAGGATGAAATAGTTGAGCATGTTTTTTTGGATGTCAGATTGCCAAAATGTTTTGGGTATGGTTTCACACTGGATTTCACACTCTCATTGCCCCACTTTTATGGAAATATCATTTCATAAGAGACACTTGGATAATTAAGAACAGTTGCAAATCCTTCTGGCACACTATACAGCAAAGTGGTGTTGCCTTTTTGTGTGAACATCGATGTACAGTCACCATTCAGTCAGACACCTCCTCTTTTATCCTAAAAGATTTGAATAACTTTAAGTAGGAGTTGACTTTGCTTGTGTAAGTCGAACTCCGGTTTGATGGAACAACATCATCCATGTTCAGAGAGAAAATTGGGCTAAGTCAAGCCATTTATCATACATAGGAGGTTGCTAACAAAGACTGTATAGCATGCCATCTTGGTGTTTTCTGTCACGAAGTTGAGTCCCTTTCTCTTGGTGTCACTTTTTTTACCCTTTTTAGGGTAGGATTTTCACATATTCCTGTTGTTCATGTAATATGGTTTTTTTTTTTCATATTGTAATATATATATAATATTAAAAAAATGTTTTTTCGAAGTTCCATTAGTAATAATAATAATCCAATTTTAAGGTCACAGCCAAGTCAGAGACCAAATTGGTGTATGAGACCCCCTTGGTTTGTGAGACAAAGAACCCACCTTCGCATAGCAATTTGACTGCTAAGTCTACGAAGGCATACATACTCTACCCCCCTCTGATTTTGAACTTGTGACCCCTTAGGAGGAAACACATGCTCTTAACCATTAGGGCCACTCAAGCTGTCGTAGTATGAGGTTTTTGAAATCCATAAACAAATTTCGAACAAATCCTCCAACGCCTTCAAATAAACAAATCTCGAACTAATCTTCCAATGCCTTCAAATCAGAGATGTATACCCAGCCTATTAAATCTTCGAAAATGCAAATCCCAACCCCTCTGAAAGAATGTGCTACGAGGATGCATCCCCAAGATGGGGTGAACTTTCCATGTTTCCCACACTCTCAGGCTGGGGATATCTGGAGAAACATTTCCCCGCATTCTTTTTTTGCAAAAATTTGGGGAAACATTCCCCATGGGATGCATTTTCCCAAAAAAAAAGGTGTTTGTGGGCATCCCCCTGAATTTTTCCCAAAAACAATAATATATGAGTCGGCAACCTAATATTCAACCCTAAAGCCCTACTAATACTATGTAATCAATGGTAATGTTAAATTCTTAATTATATAAATTTTTAGCATTATCATTAATTGTTTTAGGATATTTGAGAGTGGTTTCAACCTCATAGGATTTCATACGGAGAAAGTAGAATTTAAATCCCACTCAAAATCCAATAGACTTAACAGTTTTAAGGTTTAGGTGATTGCAACGTTTCTATTGAATTCTATCACATATTAGGGTAAGGAACTAACATTTTAATCAAGAGCATCAAGCCCTCTATGTACCTCAACGTTAGTGGCATTGATTGTTGAAATCATCTATAATGACCCTCGTAAAAATGTACCCATATCACTCAAAGAAAATCTTGATTTGACATGTTAAGTTTTTTTCTATCTTATTTTAATACTTAGATGGTGACATTGATGAGGATTCCACCATAAACAATGATTTTGATGATATGTAGGTATATGGTGTAGACTAAGGTTTTTTTGGACTACAGAGGTCATCTAAAGCCTCTTTGTTGATGTATTTTTGGTTCAAAGATGGAGTTCACTTGATGCTATTTCGGTTATATGCATTGTGCATGTGTGTGTGTGTGTGTGAGAAACTTTGCATATTTGTGTATAATGGTTTGGATTCATATGGATGCACATGAATATTTATGCATTTATTTTCAAATTTTGAATATTTATGTATTTTTTGGTCAATCAGTTTTTTGGTCCCTTTTTTTTCCCAACTCCCAGTTTTGGGGTCGAATGGTTTGATGATCAATCTGGTTCTGATAATATTGGTTTATTATCCATTGTTCATTTTCAGGTTTAACTTTTGAGTGTTGACTTTGAATACTGCCGACCTCAAACCGAGTCTTTGACTTGTCACTCTTTACTATATTTGGGTTTCATTAATTTCAATTTACTATTCCAGTCTTCACACTTTAGTATCTACTATTTTGCTTAATAATAATCAAATTCTAGAATAATGAATGATGAATTTAAATCAATGTATATAATAGTTTATTATTTTTATTTCATGAATCATTTATGATGTATGAATCATTGTATCTCATTATTGAATTTGTATTACACACACACACACACCGATGTTCCCCAACACCCTCCCCCCCCCCAAAAAAAAACAAAAAACAAAAAAAAAAAAAAAAAATCCTAAAATTTGGGGGGTGCTCCCATACATCCTTCCCTATGCATCTCCTCATTCCCGCATCCCCTCGTCCTGGGAAATTGGTGGAACATTGTCCACAAGTGGATCTCTAGCCCACCATCATTCCATTTTCCTTTCAACTTTCAAACCTGCTTTGTTGGAAATTACCCTTCACATCACCTTACACTTCATAGCTTCGATTTCCAACAACCCTAATTAGGAAAGCCTACCTTGAGTCGGAGAAGAATCGACCTGAAGAGAAGAGGGGGGTTGGCAAGGTGACAATGGTCAACCTCCTAGTTACCCAAATCTATCATCTCAGTGCCTGAGGCTTTTACACAATCAAGGTGACAAACTGAGTTCTAACATTGGCCATATCAAAACAACACCAATGAATTCCAATTTGGGCAGTTGATTCTCATCAAAAACCTTCTAAAAACTAACTAGCAGGTTCATCCGATTTGATGGTTTGTAGCACCCCCTGTAATCGTAGATTAACCTCTTAAACTTCCCCTTCATTCAAAATCCACCTAGGATGCCTCTCTTTGTGTGTGGAGAGGTGCATTCTAGAACCTAGTATAGGGTAATGTGTCATGGATGTTTGTAATGCTAACATGGCATATGTAGGCCAAAAATATTATTTAAAAAAAATAATAATATTAATGAAAAGGCCAACATATTATTCCCAATTAGCCTATATCAGCCTTAACCCTAATCTATCAAGTGTTGATATCAATCAAGGCACTTTAGGTGCAAACCCTTTGAGTTTGTGAAGAATGTAAGTTAATGTTTGCACCTTGAGAGATTTGATCCTTCTTGATTCTTGATAGATCCAAAGTTAAGATGTATCTAAGCTAGTAGTTAACTCAATGGAAGTTCAAAATTATTTAATAACTAAGTTATCCACTGCCTCAAAGTTGTTTATACCATGTTACCCCTCACATTTGCACCAAGTGACATGTTTTCTTTCTCAAATTGTCTCACTATCAAATTTGATCCTATTGCACACTTTTGAGCTAATGTCTAAGCCAAGTGTTCAATGATTGAATGTTCCTTCATGAGAATTTTGTGGTGTATCGTGCTAAGCCAAAAGTTGTGACAATGTACCAACTGCGTTTTCACTAGACCATGCTTATTGTCTATGTGAAATGTTTTTTTCCCCTTTTTTTACTTAGGAGGTTGCTATAGACCATTGTGGTTAATCCCAGCTCATCCTTCTAGGTTGCATTCCAAGACTAGTCCTACCCTTCTCGTACTAAGCATCTTATAGAGCTCATTTATGGTCAAGGTGTGTGTGCAAGGGTCTTGGGATAGGTATATTGAGACACATGACTTAAAGTTCCCCTAGGTTCTTTTCACTTTACCATTTGTAAAAATTGTGCTATGTTATTGTAAAGGTTTTACACCTAGAAGCACACTTCTCCTTTCCCATACATATGGATCTACATATGCATGTCACACTTTGGCCTAGGTTACTATTTCCTTAGCAATATGGGTTATTTGATATCTATTTGGAACTTTAGGTCATGTGAAACATCTTTATTTGGAGCACTCCCCAAATCTACATATTTTTTATGCACTTCGACAATTGCAGAGCCCTCCTTTAAGCACCAAGCCTTTTTTAGGGCTATTTCATGTGGCGTTGGACTATGAGACGATGACTCACCATCCCCATTGGAGCACTCACTCTCTTAGCACATATTTGGAGGCATACTTCCCACTTCTAAGGAATGGTCCCCTTATTCATGAGGTCTTCGACATTCTACATTGGGTTTACAGCTTGCTTAAGGAGGGTTTCACCCTCACTTCTTGGATATGACTGTTGGCATGCTTTGAGGAAGTAGTTACACCTTTGTAACTTCACTGTCGAGTTGTTAGACCACTTTTGGAGTTGTCCACCTTCTTGGAGCCACACACACCACCTTAAGGACTTTATTGCTTAGTCATTTTACCTTTTTTTAGAGGACGTCCACAATTGAGGAAGGTTGTTGAATCTCATCCCTTGTTTGGAAGGTAAATGTTGGAGCTTTGACTTAGTTTGGTTGTTCTTGGGTTACTACTGAGAATTGTTGTATTGTTGCATAACAGAGTTTTGTACTATTGTTATGTTGTTTTTATGAAGTTAGCAAATATGCATCACTTACTCCTATGGGCATAACATCAAAATAGGAAGGTTTCTTTCTTAAAATATAGAATTCATAGCCTTTTTCCTATTTTGATTGAGACATCCTACCCCCATGGAGATTGTTGAATATCTTGCATAACCACCTCACAAGTTTTATATATTATTGACCTTACCCTCCTTAGGTCATTAGAGGATAATGATTGTTTATGTTCTCTTAGGTTAGATCTATGGTTTAACCAAGGATATTATTATTTTACTGAGAGGGTTGTTGAGCCTAAAACTTTATATAAGAGGCTCCCCTCCTTGGTCATTTTGGTGGTTGGAATATTTGAGAGTGCATTTGTTGAAAATGCAAGCATCAAGGCATTTTGGGATTTTAAGTGAAGACTACGTTTTCATGTGTGGCTAATATTTGTGTGCTTCAAGCTTGTAAGTGGTGTGGCTTTATTACATGCAAAGGCTAGCTACTTGATCCATTGGAATGGTACATCTACTACTTCTGGATGGATTCTAATTATCACTCCCAACTCTCCTTTTCTATTTTAGTATTGGGTTTAAAAATTGGAATGATATATATTATGAACATATGAAAACCTGTTATTCTCAATTCTAGTGTTAAGTCAAGTAACTAGTTGAAAGAGCATCCTTTAGGAGCCCTTCATTTTGAAATTTCTAAACTATTTTGCTGCATATGAGAGTGGATCTAGTGAGCTTTATGCCTCATTTCCAACTAAAATTACATAAGAAAATATCCCTATTAAATAGTGTTCTAAGTCTTGACTCCATAAGGTTTATATGGCGTTGATCTCTCCCTTCAACTAGCATATAAGAAATCCAAAATCATTTATTTTCTTTGTTTTAAGAAATCTGATATAAATCTCAGAATGTCTTACATTAGATTTCATTTAAACACTAAAGCCTTTCTTTCACTAAATCATAATGGTGATTAGTCCCAATCTTTGTTTCAATTTCATGCCATTTACTTAGATTTTTATGGCATTAAGCAATCGAAATTTCCATTTTTGTATGAAAAATCAAATTTGCAAGTAAACATATTGAGCATTATCTCATTTCAATTAATGTGGAAAAAGTCAAAGTCGGGATTAAATCGGCAAGGGTCCAAAAGTTGAAAAACTCGATAAAGTCGAGATTTTTGAAAAAATCGGCAAAATTTTTAAAAAAAATACAAAAATATTCAGTTCATTTTTGGAAAAAATCCCGATTTTTTCCACAAACATTTAAAAATAAAAATCATTAAAGAAACTACCTCACAATTTTTTGGAAAAACTCCCGATTTAATCCCGACTTTTACAATTGGGAAAAAATCGCCAAAAAGTTGGCTGATTAAATCTGCTAGTGCAAAAAATCGGGTTTTGCCAATTTAATCACGACTTTTTGGCGGCTTTTTCCACACTAATATCAATTACATAGGTTTAACAAGTGGTTTTCATCACTTGTTCAAACCTAGAAATTTCCCTACAGCATATTATAAAACTAGATCTGATTCATAGATCCATATACTTATAAATTGGTTTAACTAAGTTGGATCTAATTAATGTAAGCTTTGGTTTATCATTGCTAGAATTTACTTGTATGAAAATTACGTCCAAATGTTTGTAAGTGTTGAATCTGGTGTAGGCCTTAACTTTTTAAATAATTTTATATCGCAAGCTAAGCCCAAAAATTTCCCTTTACTGTTCAAAGCCAAACTAGAACCACCGCAACCGAAACATATATATATATATAATCAAGGGAAAGGCAATATACCAAGAACCACCGCAGTCTAGTTGATATATATATAGAGAGAGAGAGAGGGAGAGAGTGAGAGGAGGGACTTACCAAGTTCTAAAACCACTACGCTCAAGCCCTTTTATTTTAATAATGGTGAGCAGCCCCACTATATAAGCTCCCAATGTGTCTAACTTTCCTCTAGTTCAATGCTACATGACTACACCAGAAGAACTGGGTACAACTCCTCTATTTTGTCGGCGTGTGCGAGTCAACTCGAGCTTGCGTCATCTTGGTTGTTCCAAAGTGCGCGCAAGGAGGATCCTTCAAGAGACAAACTCTGGGATTTTCCCATCAAATGTTGACTCTGGTTCTCGATCCCAGTCCTTTTTAAAACATGCACACACTGAACTTTGGTTAGAGTCAGCAGCACTGGGGTCCCACTCGTGCTCCACGCTAACTTGGCTACCTTTTTATTGAGGACCTAACACGTCAACCTGACGTCCAATCAACCTGGTTGTTCCCTTGTGCGCTCCTCTTTTGACCTTTTGGGGAAAAAACTCCTGGGGCACGTCAGCCCAACACTGTCTCCTGACATATTTTTATTGACGAAAAATTGGTTTCATCCAGTGTTGCGAACATCTACATAACATCCCAATTTTATCTCGAAATCACGATTTTTTGGCCTAGTCAATGTTTGCCAATTTCTAAAGATATTTTTAGGGTATCGTAATTTTGGCAATGTTTGCCAATTTTTTTATCAATATTTTCCCAATTTTTACGATTTTTTGGTTTTTTGAACCCTTGCCGACTTTATCCCGATGTCGATGTTCGCAACATTGGTTTCGTCTCCCGACCTCTGTTAGCAAACAAGCTTTCGTTGAATTTAAGGAAGTAACAAAAACAAAAAATTAAAAAAAATTGACAACACCAAAGAAGAAGAAGAAGATTCTTAAAAAAAAAAAAAAAAAAAGTATTTGATCCAGGTGGATATTGGTGGCCACCTACCTATTCCACTTGGGGATCCACCATTGTTTCTTTCAGTGTTTCAGTTTCTTTAATAATAGCACAATTTACTACTTTTAGTAGTTTTTCGGGTCCTGAACTTCCGAAGCCGTTTTGAGGCCCTAAATGACGTTTTTTGGGCATCGCTTCTTTGGCGACTATGATTTTGTTTCGGATTCCGTTCCGGAATTGGTATTCGTAGTTAGCAGTTGTAGTCCTCGGATAGATCTTTCTAACGATGTATCATGTGTGTCAAACGGAGATAGTATGCCAAAGTTACGACCTCGGGAAATTGATGTACCAATTTACCCCGATGGGGCCCATATTCTGGCGTTTCATCTCTTAGGGTTAGGTTTTTGGATGTTTACGGTTTTCCATTGTTTCTCAGTAATATATAGGCCTTTGAGCCTCATTGTAACACAGAGTTCAGAGGCCTGTAGCCACCACATCTCTTCTCAGAGATAAACTACCAGCACCCTAGCTAGTTTATTTCCATTCTGTCTGTAAACAGATTTTAGTTCTTTGATATTAATGAAATGAAGTGTTATTTCCGCTGCATTTTTATATTTATGATTATATGTGTATTCTGTTGCGTTCATGCATAAATCCGGATCAGTGGTATCAGAGCAGTCTACTCTTTCTTGATCTTTCTTTGCATGTCCCCAACGAGGTTGGGGTATAAGGAGTTAGGGCTCGATCTGGTTGAACCTTTGCAAGATCAGCCTCGCAAACCCCGACGGTCGCCCATGGGAGATGAAAAGAAAGATGAGGGAGCAGCAGGTCCTATCAAAATATTGCTCGAGGAGGCTCTCGAAAAAGAAAGGAACGCGATGATGGATAACTTTGCCCAAATCCTTCAACGGTTGCCCACTGGCAGCACATCTGCATCCAGCAGCCACTCTGGAGGCGCAACTCCTTTTAAGGTACAAGTAAACTTTGACATTCCCATATTTGGGGGCCAAATAGATGCAGATGTCGTAGATAGATGGCTTAATCTATTAGAAGGATAATTCTCAGTTCATGACTTTTCCGATCGAGAGAAGATTATTTTTGCACTCCTCAAAGCTACCCCCCATGTCAAGGACTAGTGGGAAATCTACTGTGAAAAAAAGGACGAGGGGGAACCCTCTCTGTTCTCGGTCGTACCCACTTGGAACTCTTTCCGAGATGCCATCAAGGAACAATATTATCCGGTGAAACGATATAGAGACAAGTACATACAATGGACTACGTTCTTTGCGGCAAAAGATCCAAGATGTACATGGTGTCATTTGATATCTACCCTGGCACAAAGTTGGGTATTTCCTCATCAAGGTCGGAGAAACATTCAGTGTTAATCTTTGCAGAGTTCTCTGCACGGATACATTCTGCGAAAATGGAGTTCCTCGACATCTCCTCGCGGTACGACATACGGGTTGTCTTGCCAAGATTGAGCGAGGAAATTCTTGAACGGAAGAAGCGAAGACTTTGGATACGCGAATCAAAAGCAAAGGAAAATTGCCCAAACCGCGAGAACAAAGGACAAAACGAGGCATGGCGTCCAGAGATAACCTACCAAAACGCAATGAAAAAACAACACCTGCACGAAGCGAAAGAAAGACACGGAAAGTGGTGTGAAGTTTCCGGTGAGATTTCCCTCACAACACAGTGAGTGTCGGGCCAACGATCCCATGCTGGCGGCGGGAATGAGGGGCACGAACCGGATACTGTGCTCGGGGCTGCGAATCAAAAACCCGACAAGAGAATGACAAAGGAAGCAAATTATTGATGCGGAGCCCAACACCACCGTTGCCACTGCAAAGATCCAGAAGGAGGAACAGGAAGATCCAAAGGAGGAGGAGCGTCTCTTCCACTCTCAGATGTGGGTAAAGGGTTCCCCGCTACAGTTCATTGTCGACAGTGGGATCCAAAATAACCTCATTTCAGCAGAGGTCGTGCAGCGTTTGGGCTTGACGACCACAGCACACCCACATCCATACACCATCGGGTGGATTCACCAAGGACGGGATCTCCGCGTCAGCCAATAGTGCAGCCTTCCCTACAACATCAAGCCCTTCACAGATGAGGTATTATGTGACATTGGTCCTCGTGATGTTTGTGATGTATTATTAGGCCAACCATACTTGTGGAAGCGACATGTTGTGTATGAGTCCCGGTGTCGCATTGTTATTGTTACTTTGGGAAATAAGTTGTACGGGATACCAGAGGTACCACCGCCTGCGGCTATCTCTTTGGTTATTGCAAAACAATGCAGTAAGCTAATTTCCAAAACCGGGAAATTTCTTTTCCTGATGATCCGCCCCTAGGGCAAGAAGAAGATTGTGGCCACGATCTCCAGACAGGGATCCTCCGCACGAGAACAAAAAATGGACAAGGTCGTGGAGGAGTACGAGGACATCTTCACCTCACCCACAAGGGTGCCTGTGCACTGTCAAGTCAAGCACCCCATCGATCTAACCCCAAGTGCGTCGCTGCCTAATGGATCGATCTATCGGCACCCTGTTCTGGAGAATGTTGAAATCAAGAGGCAGATTCAGGAGCTGCTGCAGAAAGGTCACATCCGATCGAGTCCATCGCCCTGTGGGAGCCCGATCGTGTTAGTGCAAAAGAAAGATGGGACTTGGAAAAGAAAGATGGGACTTGGAGACTTTGTATTAACTATTGAGCGTTGAACAAGATCACTGTCCAAAATAGGTACCCGATCCCACGGATTGATGACCTTCTAGATCAACTCAAAGGGACGAAATATTTTAGCAAGATCGACTTGAAGTCTGGGTATCATCAGATACCAATTGCACCATCCAATGTGTGGAAGACTGCTTTTAAAGCCAAGGAGGGCCTTTTCGAATGGCCGGTCATACCTTTCGGGTTGACGAATGCTCCCGCAACCTTCATGAAGTTCATGGACGACATCTTGCGGCCATTCACCAACTCATTTGTAGTAGTGTACTTGGATGACATCCTGATCTTCGGCCAGACTTGGAAAGAGCACCTCCAACACATCTGACAGGTCCTCCAAACACTGCGGAAACACAAGTTGTGTGCCAATTTGGAGAAGTGCACTTTTGGCATGACCCATGTTCAGTATCTGGGATACATTATTGATGAACGTGGGGTGCATGTGGATCCAACCAAGATCCAAGTAATTCGGGATTGGCCAGCCCCAACCACTCTAACAGAGCTTCGCAGCTTTCTGAGTCTTGCTAATTTTTACCGCAAGTTCGTGTTGAGATTCTCTCATATCACTTGGCCCTTGAGTCAAGTCACCAAGGGAGAAGCGAAAGAAGAATTCTTTTGGTCGGAATCTCAACAGAAAGCGTTGGTAGAATTGAAACATCGCCTCTGCTCTGCCCCAGTGTTCACATTACCAGACTTGCAACAACCATTTGAGATCGAGACAGATGCCTCTGACTATGCTATTGGGGAAGTTCTTACTCAACATGGACATCCAATGGTATATCACAGTGAGACACTATCTAACACAGTCTGCAAGTATCCCACTTGTGACAAAGAAATGTATTCCATTGTGCAGGTGTGCCGCCAATGGAAGCATTACATTTTGGAGAAGGAAACGGTCATCCACACAGACCACTGACCCTTGCAGTTCATACAGACACAAGGGAAGTCACAAAACGATCGCCATGAGAAGTGGTCCACATATCTGCAACAATTTCATTTGAACTTCAAGAATAAGAAGGCTAGCACCAAGAAAGTCGCAAACTACCTCAACTGACCACTGATTGTGGCGCTAACCACCGTTCTCAACTCTTGTGGGCACGAGACTTCTGATTGGCCACTTCTCTACAAAAGCAATCCGGAATTCGGCCACACATAAAAGACACTCTTGGAGGATATGCAAGTTCCAAATTTTCACCTCCAGGATGCACTGCTATGTCACCTGGGACACCTTTGTGTTCCTTCAGGCGAGTGTGCCAAGATGATTTGGGAAGCACACTACAGTCGAGTCGTTGCGCATTTTGGGGTCGAGAAAATAGTGGCAGTACTGCAGAAGTATTTCTATTTGGTTGAACCTTCGACAAGATGTTGGGAAGTACATCAGATCCTACACTGCTTACTCCATTGTCAAACCGACCATCAAGAAGCAAGGCCACTATACTCCGCTACCTACCCCTAGTCGACCTTGGGAATCCATCTCCATGGATTACATGACGAGCCTTCCTACTACTAAGCATGGAAATCACTGTGTTTTCGTGGTCGTCGACATATTCTCGAAGATGGCCATTATGTCGGCCTGCAAGAAGAATATCACAGCAGAAGCCACTACTAAACTCTTCTTTGAACTTGTGTGGGTGCACTTTGGGATCCCACAATCTATCATCTCAGATCGAGACAGCAAGTTCCTCAGCACATTTTGGTCCAGCCTTTGGTCAATGCTAGACACCAAGCTCACCAAGTCCACAGTTTTCCATCCCCAAACTGATGGCCAGACAAAGGTTGTCAACAAGATGATTGTAGTATTGTACACATTTTGCGCACGTACAATTCAAAGCATCCACGCACATGGGATGAGGGCCTTCCCTATGTACAACACAGTTATAACAGGGCTCTCCACAGCTCAACCGGCCACAGCCCCTTTCAGGTTGAGCTGTGGAGAGCCCTGGGGTTCCAGCGACTATGTCCCATTGACGTAGCCATGCTATTTGTGGCTACTCAGGCCAATTCGGCTCATGTCCAGTCTGAAGCTGACAAAGTGAACAACTTCATTGAGCACATCTGCCAGCAGATCCATGACATATTGGACAAAGTCAATGATAAGTACAAGCAACGACATAACAAACAACGGGTACCACACCACTTCCAAGTGGGAAACAAGTGTGGCTACATTTGCAAAAGGAGCGCCTCACTGGACCCCACCGCAAGCTTCGCTCACTCCGATATGGGCCATACACCATCACCAAGGCTGTAGGGAACAATTCCTTCAAGCTCAATGTTCCACCATTCCTTGGTATGCACCCAGTATTCAATGTGGACCGCCTTCGGCCCTATTTCCCACCTCTACTGGACACCTCTGACATTGCAGAAAAACTCACACCAACAGAGTTAAACCCATTACATGGAACAGGCCACCACAGATTGTATCATGGACATGCAAATCAAGAACACTCGCCAGCAGAAGATCCAACTGTATCGGGTGGTCAAAGCTGGCCAACTCCTGCACCAAGGCAAGTGGTTCACCAGGGACCAAGTTCGACGGTTATATCACTTGGAGAACTCAACGCAATGGGGACCATTGCTTCCTAAGGGGGGAGGAATGATCCAGGTAGATATTGGTGGCCACCCGCCTATTCCCCCTATGGCCCCACCATTGTTTCTTTCAGTTTTTCAGTTTCCTTAATAATAGCACAGTTTACTATTTTTAGCAGTTTTTTGGGTCCTGAATTTCCGGAGCCATTTTAAGGCCCTAAACGACGTTTTTTGGGCATCTCTTATTTGGCGCATATGATTCCATTCTAGAATCGATATTCGCAGTCAGCAATTGTAGTCCTCGAATATATCTTTCTAACAATGTATCATGTGCGTCAAACAGAGATATTATGCCAAAGTTACGACTCCGGGAAATTGTGTTATGAAACCAGCTCCAAAAACAGAAGAAAATAAAGATCAACGCCTTAGAAATCAGCCACTTCGAGGGGGCAACCTCCAATACATTACATAAATGAACAATTATTGGATGATACAAATGACAGAACCTCCTTTCTATATATAGGAGTCCATGGGGTCACAATATAATCCTAGCCGACCTAACAATAATAATGTAAGGGCACAATAATAACAATATGGGGGTTACAAGGGTACAATAATAACAATAAGGGGGGCTAATATAACATAATAAGGGGCTACACTATTAATATAGGGACTTAACATGCCCCTCTCCTTCAAACAAGTGTTGTCCTCAACGCTTGATTATTTCTTGATGCTTCTGTATAAAATTCTCATCCTCCCATGTGGAATATTCTATAGGAAAGTTCTTCCACTTGCTGAGATACTCTGAAATTGATTGTACTTGTCGAGTTCTTGTTTCTGTGACTGCTTCAGAACTTCTTTTGATGTGATGTTGATCTTCCTGTTGTTTCATTTCATTCTGCACCAAAGTTAGGTTGTCCTTTGAGAGTTGGAGAACTTGTTGTTGATGCTCGATGCGATCTTCAACTACTTTATCATCCATATTAGCTTTTATTTGATCCTTCAAACCATCCAACTTAGCCTCCATTTTTTCTTTTAAACCATCTATGTCATCTTCGGTTGCTCTTCGTAAGATCGAAATTTGTTGCACTTCATACCGTAATTTTGATATCCCATACTGCAATTCTTCCTCTTCATGCGTCATAGTATAGATTTCTGAGGGATTAATGGGTATGGAATTTTTTTTTAGGCATTATAGAACCCAATACTGATAAAAATTCTTCAATATGCCCTTGGAATCCCTTCAAACTGATTTTTCAAACAAGACTTACGCAATTTGAAAAAAATACACACATTTTTCTTGCTTTTGGGGAGGTCAATATTGAAACTGAATTATCTCTGTGATTTCGGATCTTCAATATCTGAAATTAGGTCTTGTACTAGCCCTCTGAATCTTCTTTCGAATGCCACAGGTCTGACCTGATTTGGATTCTTAAAAAGAAAGTTATGCCCAATCTCCCATAATGACCTAATTATGGACTGGTTCAGTAGAGCGAACTTGTACGACCTGCCATGTGTTTCCTCCTTCGGCTCTGAAATTGCTATACAGTAAACTACAGTCTGTGTACTTGCGGACACTTTTTACAGAATTCCAATCAGATGCTTAGAGAGAGAGTTGTGACGATTTTCCCACGATCACCTCTTTGATATGAAATTCGGAAGCCTGAAAAATCCCTAACTTCCACAGATCCTATCTCCGCAAATATTGCGAACCAAGAACTGAATTTTTTATAGGAAGTTCCTCAGGATTTTTGCTTCGCTCTATAAAAATTTCAGCTTCTGAAACTTCGTAGAAAATAAGTTATAGCAAAAATTCCAAGATGACCTATTTTAGGTGAAATTTGGGAGCCTGAAAAAACCCTAACTTCCACAGATCATATCTCCTAAAATATTGCGAACCAAGATATGAAATTTTTACACGACGTTCCTCAGGATTTCGGTTTCGCTCTATAAAAATTTCAGCTTGTGAACCTTCGTAGAAAAAAAGTTATAGCGAAAATTCCACGAAAAACTGTTTGGAGCAGCGAAACCCTAGAATCCAAAGCTCTGATACCAAATGTTATAAAACCAGCTCCAAAAATAGAAGAAAAGAGAGATCAACGCCTTAGAAATCAGCCACTTCGAGGGGGCAACCTCCAATACATTACATAAATGAACAATTATTGGATGATACAGATGACAAAACCTCCTTTATATATATAAGAGTCCATGGGGTCACAATATAATCCTAGCCGACCTAACAATAATAATGTATGGGCACAATAATAACAATATGGGGGTTACAGGGGTACAACAATAACAATAAGGGGGGATACACTAACATAATAAAGGACTACACTAGTAAAATAGGGACCTAACAAATTGATGTACCAATTTACCCCGATGGGGCCCATATTCTGGTGTTTCATCTCCTAGGGTTAGGTTTTTGGATGTTTAGGGTTTTCCATTGTTTCTCAATAATATATAAGCCTTCGAGCCTCATTGTAACACAAAGTTCAGAGGGTTTTCCATTGTTTCTCAATAATATATAAGCCTTCGAGCCTCATTGTAACACAAAGTTCAGAGGCTTGTAGCCACCACATCTCTTCTCAGAGATAAGCTACTAGCACCCTAACTAGTTTATTTCCATTTTGTCTGTAAACAGATTTTAGTTCTTTGATATTAATGAAATGAAGTGTTATTTCCACTATATTTTTAAATTTATGAATATATGTGTATTCTGTTGCGTTCCTGCATAAATCTGGATCAGTATTGCACGATCTACCTATATACTTTATTCTCGAATCCGTTAAGGATTTTAACACAAGGTTTGTGTAGGTTGCTATATGAATGTGGCACCTTTGTAGGGATTTGAATCAAGGTCACGTAGCACAGACCCCTGCAATAATATATATATATCCAATTTTAAGGTCACGGCCAAGCCAGACACCAAATTGGTGTATGAGACCCCCTTGTTTGTGGGACAAGGGACAAGGGACCCACCTCCGCACAGTGATTTGACTGCTAAGTCTACGAAGGCATACATACTCTACCCACCTCTAGTTTGAACATGTGACGTCTTAGGAGGAAACACATGCTCTTAACCATTAGGCCCACTCAAGTTATTTGTATATATATACACGATCAATGAAATCAAATCAAAAAGATTGCAAAAGGAATAGCTATCATAAATTTGAAAAAAAACTCTCTTGCCACTACACTTTCTAATTGTATTATTGGTCCAATAATTATATATGAATACATAGTGCCAATCCAAATCCTCAAAAAGATAGAATCAGATGGACCAATTTGGGCATTATTGATCAAATTACAACAATTAGCTAATTTTAATGCATTACATCGCAAACAAAAGAAATTTTATCAAAACAATCCACTCATTGAGGAACCAACTCCTCTAGTAAAGAAATTTTGACCTCTTGGTCAATCAGGTTTTTACAGATGCCCCTGCATCAAATCTTTTACTTTTCAAAGTCATATCTTGTGTTGGATTTAAGTCATTTGTATTTCATAAGTAAATTTTCAAATCATACATTAATCATCATTAAGATTTACTTACTAAGTCTGAGGCTTCCAATTGATAAATCTTCTATTAACTTAGCTTCATTTCATCATTCACATCTAGGGATGCCCCCCTTGGCCTTACAAAAGCTAAAAAGCGAATTGTACTAAGGTAGACATTGGTTGAGTCGTGAGGCTCATTCTACAACCCAGTGTGAAAGCGATGTGTAAGTATGTTCGTCCCTCTTAAAATTAAAATAAAATATTCTCTAAATAGAAAAGAGATGTCGGCTATAATAAATAAGAAAAAAAAATATGCTATGCATATTTAATTAGTTGTCTATATGACCTAATATAATTTCATGTAAAGTAATCAAAAGTAACAATAAAAATAAATTTAATAAATAAATAAAAAGATGTGAGTAACATGTTTAAACCTTGTACTTCTCAAAAAAAAAAATTACACGTGATATAAACTTCATATATATCTATATATAGAAAAAAAATGTTAAAAGAAAATATTTTAATGTTGTATAGAATAAAATATCTAATGTGATTTATGAATAAAATATTTTAATATGAATAATATTGACATATACTTAAAAATATATTAATAACAAAAAAATCAATTTAATGTGCGCTGATAAAATGACTCAATGAGTCAATACACATATTATGTAATCTTTATAACACTCAAAAATACAATTTAAACAATAAAAAATTACACATTTGTTTTGCACTCTAAAATAACTTTGCACCTAAGGAAATTTGATCCCTCTCGGCTCATGTTAGACCCATGCTTAAGATAGATCTATGGTGGTATTTTTCTTAGGCTTACCTCATCATTGCATTCGTGGATTAGGGATTTTTCCACTTAGATGTGAGTTAAAGTTGTTCGACACCACATGACGCCCTAGAGACAAGAATAAACCATTTAATTTATACTCGTACAAACTTCTCATTTGAATAACAACTTTAGAGCTCTAACTTACCTTGTAGGGATCACGCTTGAGTTTTGTTTGGAGAGGCCAACAAATTGACAAGCCTACCTTCTAAAGTGACATATATGAGATGGTCATTTTTTTGCACTCCAATTGAACAAGATGCAATCAATGGCATCAAGTTCCCTTCACAAAGAAGAGCGAAAAGTCCTACTATCCCCAACCACTCTCAACAACAAAAACCTTCACTCGTAGCCCAACTATCTAGTGTTTAGAGCATGACATAATCCAATCCCATAAGATCACTAGATAATATTTTAGCTAAAGGTACAACACAACTTAAACATGGACTAACTCTCCCTACTTAAGTAATTGTTTTTTGGTTCCACGCGCTAACAATGGGAGATATAAACATATCCAAGGAATTGAGCATCCAAAACTTAGGCCCAAATTTAGTTAAGGTCATGGACCTCACCTAGAAGGACCTACATGTCTCACTGACTATTAATGCCACTTCATTGTTACACATTTCTACATTAGCCCCTCTAGCTTACAAGACAACAATCCCCGGAAGAACTATTCAATCGTATTCCCACAAGTGGGTTTCCTAGAAGCCTACTTCCCCCACCCCTCAAAGTCAATTAGGTACCAAACGTCATATTTCTTACTCATCTAACCACTTATGTTCTGTAGGATAATAAACAACCCCTCCTTAGCCTTCTAGCCCAAACATATTACACCCCCACTCCTTCGAGCCTGCTCCTCTCTTCTTGAAAATTCAATGCTCCCAAAATACCAATGCTTTCTAAACTTTTCAAGCCTAGGGATGACTTGGAGATAGCCCCTTTAAAAATGCACAATGTGAATACAACCAAAATTCATTAGCCAAGAATCTAAATTTAACCCACTTGAAAATGACACAAAACAACACACCAAGGATGACCTCCAACTCTTCATAAAGATGCACAATATTATAGACATAACTCAAATTAGTTTTTGAAGTTCCCTATTGATGACATGATAATTTAATAGGCTTAAAAGCTTGATATAAACACTTGCAAGGTCAAGCGGGTGGTAGAAATTGAATCCCTTGGGGTTGATTGGTAGTGCAAAGTTTGCATCGTTAGGGGTAATCCATTCTCTATGCTAGTCACTTTTTACATCAACTAAATTTGGTTTCTCACTATGTCGAAGAGTGAGAAAAATGTCTAGACCATCATGAAAGTGTCGAAAATCCATGAAATTCCGCAACTGCTAATATGAACAATTTGATACTAATTTCATTTCATATTGACAAAAATTCACTACTTATTTTGCAGCAGAATAGGAACAAAAATAAATACACGATTCAACAACACATTTTTCTAGGGAACCCAACTAGGAAAACTTGTTGCTTACTTGAGAATTTTATTGATAAAAAAACTGAGCAATAGATCTCTTACAATATAACTTTGTTCCAATAGAAACCAAGTTGATTTCTCCTTGTCTGACTAGGCTTGAAACACTTGCAAGACCCTGATCTCCTTTCCTTCTCTTTTGTGCAATCCTAGAGGCCTATTCCCTAGTGCAAATCCTCCTAAATCCTAGCGCATAGATTGCTCCTATAAAATAGGAATTTACTCCTATTTCTTATAGCCCAATTCCCAAGGAAAATTGCTCTCTACCAACTCGCATACAACTCCTTGCACACACTCTCTCACAAGCTCACACTCAAACGTGTGCTCAAGAATGAGTACAATTGTGCCTTCGTTCCTCCTTATAAGCAATTCGAATGGCTAAATTTGGCAAATTATATTTTAGGAATTGATTTTGTGATTGATTGAGTTAACTGAGTTGAACTAACTCATGCAACTCGTCTCATCTCAATTCTAGAACTTGAGATTCATTCACTTGTCCTTTTCCATAATAAACTCGCACTAGAAGACAAGAAACTCGACCTTCCACTTCAAGGCATTAGTTAACTGCTTCATAACTCGTCCTAACTTTTAGGTACAAATCCTAAATTATAGGAATTCGTCCTCACTTATAGGGAACTCGAGCATGCTATGGAGAAACTCCTTATGGTCCCTTTAATTAAGACACAAATTAAAGAACCTTCCTCGATACTATTTCATTAGAAGAAATTTTAGCCTAAAAGTGCCCATGAAATTTTCACGTCATTTCCATGTCATAATATGTAAACCAATCAAAATCTTTTCAATTTAAAAAGAGGTACATGTAAATATTTTGGAGGGAAATAACAAACACTACTTTTGTAATTGTATTTTTCGCTTATCTCCTTATAGGTTTACTCAAATTTCAAGCGTAGACACTTGTTGGATGCAAAATTAAATTACGCTTCCAACGAGTACCCATCATGCATACTTTTGAGAAGACCAACATTGATAAAAAATGAAGATGCATTAAAAAAAACATGTTCAACACGTTTTTTTAAATGTATCTTCAATTTTTATCAATGTGGATCTTCCCAAAATTATGCATAATGGGTACTCGTTGGATGCGGAATTTAGTTACGCATCCAACTAGTGTCTACACTTAAAATTTGAGTAAACCTATAAGGAGATAAGCCAAAAATACAATTACAAATAAATAGTTTTCTTCTTTTCCCTCCAAAATTCATAACTCTTATTTTATTATTTTTCCTTAGGAGGCCACTTTTACACTGAAATTTCCTCTAATGTCAACACTCCCTCTTAGCGAGGAAGGTGCTTTTGGAAGAACCTCGTCCACCTGGATCTATCTCCAACACTACCACGTTCTCTGCTGCTATAGCGCCTCCCTCTGAACTAGAATACTTCCCTGCTTTCCTCTATGAAACTTGATCTAAAGACCTATTCTTTCCCACCATGCTCTGCGAGTCTATCACCTTAGTCATAACTGCCATGTGCCTCTATAATTGCTTCTTCTGGCTAAAGGTTGTACTAGGAGATCCAACTCTCTTTTGATTCTCCCCAAACAAATTCTCTGCCCACTTGGCTCGAACTCTCCCTATACTAGGAGTCTCTGACTGAGTGGTTGCCTCCACTCGCCCTGGGCTATGCTCCTCATCATCCTGTTGGTGGGCCCAACTGCTAACTAACTTAGACTCACAATGAGATAATAGTTGAGGCTCCATCTTGGGAGCTTTATCCTGCTCTCGCTCAACCACCACTTCTCTACCCTGAGCTCAAGGTTGCACCTATTTCTACCTGCAACTTGTAGAGATTCTCCACCATCACACCTATCTACTTCTTACATCCAAAAGCTAAGTATTGGAGGTACACCCTACCGTTGTTGAAGATGATATCATATCCCTTGTACTCAAAAGTAGCTACCCAAACAAGATTCTGCCTCAATCCTAGAACATAGAGAACGTCTCTGAGATTAAGATTTTACCTTACTCCCTTTGAAAACTGACAGTACCAACTTCTTTAGTTGCATACTGATCATCATCTTCTAGCTCAATCTGAAACTGCATAGCCTTCTCCTCCAACTAGCTAAAATACTCCCTATTCCCGGCCATGTGGAAAGACGCTCCTAAATCAATATACCACGTATTGTTGCTTACTGAGCTTGCTATGAAAGCTATCAATGAGAAATCATTCTCACGCTGAGAAGAAAACCCATCTACCTCAGCTGATGCAAGCACATGCTCCCTAGTTGACCCCTTCTTCTTCCGATTTGGACACTTAGAAGTGTAGTGCCCAAACGCATGGCAATGGAAGCACCTGATCTTACTTAGATCCTTCTTCTTCTTGTCACTCTTCTAACTGGTCTCGCCCTTCCCTTTGCCTTTCTTGCCTTTGGCTTTACCTGCAAGAGCAAGATTATCCTCTGCCTTCTCAACCTTCAACCCCTTGCCACTGCTACTAGTAGAGGCCTCGACTAGACTGAGCCTTAGCTCCTCCTGAGTGAAATCACTCCACAGGCATTCCCAATCTCGTAGCTTGTCTCGTCCAGTTATTCCATGAACGAAAGTTTGTCATTCATTGGAAAACCCGTTTTTGTTGTCCAAACCAATTCACTATCATCAAGCTTCTCTCCTACAAATGCTAGCTCTTCACAAACATTCTAAACTCTGCTGAGACAGGAAGTTACGTTCTCATGCTTTTGCATCTTGGTTGCCTCATCTTTTCCTTGAGAATCATTTTACGATTCTCAAAGGGATCTTGGTATAACTTCACAACGACATCCCACATTTCCTTTGCAGTATCCTTACCTGAAACATGCAGAACTATATGATCCTGGAGTCTATCTAGGATCATCCACTGCGTTTGTGTGCGTGTTCGAGTTTGGTAACTTTGAAATTCGAATAAAGTTCAAAAATTAAAATTTTGGCAATACTCTTAAATTTGAATATATATATATGAATGACAAAATACTCTTAATTAAATACTTAGGGGTGCAAGAGAGAAAATCATTACAGTCTAAAATGGTTATTGGACTGAAATTGTTACCAGTTATCGGATTGGTCATTCCAAGAGGCAAAATGATTACTGGTTTGATACGTAGGGGATCGTTACTTTCTTTGAGAAATTTACAACAGTGAATAGTATACACTCCTTGATCAAATCATTACAGTCTAAAATGGTTATTGCACTGAAATTGTTACTGGTTATCAGATTGGTCATTCCAAGAGGTGAAATGATTACTGGTTTGATACGTGGGGGATCGTTACTTTCTTTAAGAAATTTACAACAGTAAACAGTATATACTCCCTGATCAATTTCGGCTCAATCCCAATATTTTGACTTACATAATTTATTTTGAAATATACTATAAGTTTAACAATTTTTTTTCATAAAAAGAATGAATTGCCTATAAATTTAAATATGTATCAGAAATGATTTTCTTTTTATTTGGGCGAATTTGATCGATTATGTTCGTGGTTCCTTTAAACTCGACACGAATTTCGAACTTCGTAAGGGAACCTGGTGACTAAGGTCGTAGCTGGTTTGGATCTGAAGGTTTTGCAACACCTTTCTCTGCATAATCCTTCAATCCAAACATGTCCAACAAGAATGACATTCGAACTTCCAAACACCAAGGTTCGAGGCCCCATCAAGTCTATCCTAATCTCTCAACCCTGTTGTGGCTATCTCTCAAATCTGAAATCTGTGTGTTGGTCGATTTTGTTCAATGCTCTGAAACCATGTAGAAAATCCATAAAATTCTACAACTGCTAAAATGAACAATCTAAAACTAATTTCTCTACTAATTTTGCAGCGGAATAGGAACATAAATAAATACACAATCACAAAATTTAACAACACAATTTTTTTAGGGAACCCAACTCGGAAAACCCTCTGCTTGCTTGAGGGTTTTATGGATAGAAAAACTGAGCAATAGATCTCTTACAATACAATTTTGTTTCAATAGCAACCAAGTTGATTCCCCCCTGCCTGACTAGGCTTGAAACATTTGCAAGGCCCTGATCTGCTTTCCTTCTCTTTTGGGCAATCCTGGAGGCCTATTTCCTAGCGCAAATCTTCCTAAATCCTATCGCATAGGTTGCCCCTATAAAATAGGAATTTCCTCCTATTTCTTATCGCAATTCCCAAGGAAAATTGCTCTCTACCAACTCGCATGCAAGCTCCATCTTGCACACGCTCTCTCACAAGCTCACACTCAAACTCGTTCTCAAGAATGATTCCAATTGTGCCTTCGTTCCTCCTTATAAGTAATTTGAATGGCTAAATCTGGCTAATTATTCTTTAGGAATTGATTTTGTGATTGATTGAGTTAATTGAGTTGATAACTATGCAACTTGTCTCATCTCAATTCTATAACTTGAGATTCAGTCGCTTGTCCTTTTCCCAAATTAACTCTTACTAGAAGACAAGAAACTCAGCCTTCCACATCAACGCATTAGTTAATTACTTCATAACTCGCCCTAACTTTTAGGAACGAATACTAAATTATAGGAATTCATCCTAACTTATAGGGAACTCGAGCATGCTAAGGAGAAACTCCTTATGGTCCCTTTGATTAAGGCACAAATTAAAGAACCTTTCTCGTTACTATTTTCAATAGAAATGGTTCAACATGTCTCACCAAGCCAAAGAATGCCCCTTTTAGTTGGAAATTTTGTTCAATATTGTTGCACTTCTCATTCATGACGAGATAGATACTACAAGATCTATTCAAATCTCACTATAGAGAACCTAAGAGAAAGTCCCATTGACATATAAAAGGCAAGCCACTTGGCTTCAAACCATTACCACTCTAAGAGGGATCATTGTCAACTTCCCATGGGCTCTTCATGTTCACTTGAGATGACATCGTTCTTACTCCCACTTGCCCTTGTGTTTGATAAGAAGTTTTAATCAATTTTTGTTGTCTTTGAACCAATGGGACCTCAAAGGAATAAGGGGCATCATCATAGTTGGTAGGTTACTCCCACTTGATCTACAACCATTCACTTATCTAAGTTATTTTTTTATGATTTTGAGAGTTTGTAAAAAGCTTTAGTTCTTGAAGTTTGAAGCTAATTTTTTTCAAATTGGTTATCCCTTTTCAAACCAGTTTGAGGCAGTGTAGGTCTATGCAACAAACTCAAAGGGATCACCACAAAAGCCTCATCCTTATAGACTTGATAGGAAAGGGCATTCTCTTGGAAGCAATTACTTGCTTATACCTCTACTGTGGAATCAACATTTCCACACTAGCCTTGAGTTAAACTACCCACTAGGAATGCTTCCATAGTGTCCAATGCATTTTGGTCCACGAATTCCCATGTCTTCGACACAACTAAATGATTACCACTATGAAATTGTACACTCGACCCTTCACTAAGAACATCCAACCAAGTACGTAATGCAAAATTCAATGAACCCTACCACACCTCAACACCAATCCTTAATTAAGGTATAAGTAAAATGGATAGAAGAAATAGTGAAACATTTACCCTTTTAGTAAGCAGAGTTGTTTTTATATTGACTACCCTTTTTTTAATAAAAAACATGGCATTTATGTACTTTGTTGCCACTCCCCTTTACAATTTTACCTTGTTATATGTAGTAGTCAATCCACCTTCCGCTAGAGCATTTCCCACTAGCAGCTAGAAAACAAAGTCTTTTAACTAACTTAAACATTGCCAACCCAAAATCTTTTAACTATCCTAAACATTATCAATCTCACTCAATAATGAAAAAAGCAAGTTACAATGAAGAGCAACTTTGATCTTTCCCACATTCAATGCCCACTCACAATATCTACCTACCTAAACATTGCCAATCCAAAATATTTTAACTAACCTAAACATAAACAATGAAACTCACTAATGAAAGGGGTGAGTTCCTCAACATTACCAATCTTGCTCATTAATGAAAGGGGCTAGGCTGTAATGAAGGGCAACTTTGAACTTTCCCGCATTTAATGCCCACTCACAATCTTTGGCTCAATCACATATGTCAAATCCAATTCATACATCTATAGAATTCAAACAAATGAGACGACTCACAATCTTTGGCTCAATCACATATGTCAAATCCAATTCATACATCTATAGAATTCAAACAAATGAGACGACTCACAATCTTTGGCTCAATCACATATGTAGCGAGGAGGCTATGGGGCATCCAGCTAATTGCCATGGTATTGTTTCTACGTATGCTTTCAGTAGTGAGTTCTCCCATTGCAGGAAGCAGATTAGTGGGTTATGGGCATTTTTGTCCTGTGGGCTGAGATATTTTCCGAAGTCCGAAACCCTTTTAAGTTTTACCCCTCCCAGTCAATAGTCTCGGCTTGGGGTTGGCAATCATGATATCAGTGATGAAAATCATGATCACCTATGGTTGAGAAGAAGCATCACTGAAAATCAGTGATGAAAATCACGATTGCCTATGGTTGGGAGAAAGCATTTCTGAAAAGCAGTGATGACTTTCATTAGAAGAATGGCATAGCCATCGAGTATTTAAAACTGAAAAGCTCATTTAGAATTCTGTTGTCGGCAGAAACAAAATCAAGCACTATAAGCTGAATTGCCAGTAGTAAACATGCACAGTCAGCTAGTTTCCACACTCCCGTGTCGTTGGGTACCTATGTTTCTGCTTTATATATACTGTTTTCATACTGGATCTTAGTTTATTGTCTTTGGGGTGAATACTATGTTCTCGCACTCCCCATTCCTTTCACACTCTTAAGAGGGGATCAAATTGAGGCCCCTGACAGAGTGGAATCAGAGCCTCCAGTTTTGACACCATGCCTCTAGGACAAATTATTAGAGAGTATCCATAGTTTCAGTTTTAGCACATAGGCCTTGGGCAAAGCGTGATGTTGATTTCAGAATTTGGCAAAAAGTATTGGATGTGGCTATATTGTGTGTGGGCAGCTTTGGAGGAAATACATGACAAAACTGTTCTTGAGAAGTCAGTGAAAAGAGCGGAGATTTTTGTGCAGATCACCATATCAAACCCACTAGAGTGCAAATCTGTAGAATTTCAAAGAGCTCGAGTTTGAATCTGGCTAAATCCCATTGTAGAGCCACAACATTTCAAAAATTCTTCCAAGTACCTGAGCTCCAAAATAGTTTTTGGAATTCAGTTCTCGAGATTCCTGAGAGCAGAAGGTAGCATAAGGGAATTTAAAGTAGACTTGAAAATAGTCAAAGTGACAATGTGCTCAAATGATGGTGCTTGGACTTTAAGAAGGCAAAATTACCCAGAGAATTCCGAGAAGAGAAATCTAAGTAAATGATAGGACAAAGTTGCAAGCAACAAACATGAAGAAAATGGCCAAGCAAGAGGATCAAGCATAACGCACAAAGTAATGCGCAGAATTAATTTCTGGGAAATTCTGGAGCAGAAAAGGGAACCAAACCCCAGGAAAGGGCACACCAAGCTAATCCAACAATTTTTATGCAGTAAGTGCCTGGATGTTAGTTCTCAGAAATAGCTTTTGGGATTTAATTCTCAGAGAAATATGAGACTAGCAAACAGAAAGAAATCCGGGAAAGAGAAATCCAAGAAAAGAACCCCAGGCAAGGTAGATCTAAGCGGGATAAGAATTCGACAAGTATTGATGCTGGGAATCCGTGTTCAGCAAAAGGTTTGGCCATTGTGCCCAGAGAAACCAAGGCAGGAAACCAAGCAAGGCCATGGAAATTGACCGAGTAACGAAGTTCCAAAAGCTAGTTTCGGAAATTAGTGTTAGGAAAATCCAAGGGCAAAAGACAACTTAGAGTTCTGAGCAAAGGAGACTTAAGTGTCAAAATTTCCGGGGGCATGTAATCAGAAGATCGTGCCGGGGAAATCCAAGGGCAGAAGACAACTTGGAGTTTTACTAAAAGCCAGTTCGATCAAAGAAAGAAATTGGTTGAGTGTTGCATACTCGGAAGGCAATGCTAGAAAGTACAATCGGCAGGAATCAACCCAATATCCCAGGACAAGGCAATTCGAACATGGTGCTCAGAGGTCGTAACCCCAAATTCCCCAGAAAAAGAAATATAATTACCCTGATTACCCCGCAAAAAAATTCTAATTACCGTTCTCGAAGAAATTAGGGGCACGGAGGAAAACAAACCACCTGCTTAAGGGCACCCCTGAGAAAAGAAAAAAGAAAGTCGAACAGAATGGAAAAAGAAAAATGACAAGGCAGAGTGTAGAATCTCCACCATCAAGGATTCATTTAATGCGCGAAGCCATAAGGTGCATGAGGTTGATCTTGCCGATGCGGTAGAACATTTCAAAGAACATTGAAATCGAGAAACTATTAATTTGGGGCACATTTTGAATATTCTCATTGCAAGGATGATAAAGGCTCAAGAAGAGCAAAGTTACGTTAACAATCAAATGTTACGAAGTCAAGAAAAGTTGCGTTAACAATCAAATGTTATGAAGTCTAACACACATACAGAAACAAAAGTAGAGTTAACAATCAAATATTACGAAGTCTAACCAAGATGCAAAAACAATTGAAAAAGAAGAACAAAGAAGATGACTTCAGAGATTCCAAAGAGAGATCTCAAGAATTTAGAAAGTCATTTTTAAATTCAGCCTTATCAGGATGAATGGCAATCTACAATCTCAATGGGAAGCCTAGGATATGTTGTAGTGGAAACATCGCTGTCAAATGAAGAAAATCGGTGGAAAGAAAGTTACGTGGAAACATTCAATAGATACTTTAAAAGCAAGGAACAATGTTACTTAATGATACAAAGAGAATTTCGTGAAGCTTCTAGAGTATATGTTCGACGTAAAGGAGGAGATGGTGGAAAAAAACTGCCTTAAGATGGATGGGCTCCTTATACAAATCTAAATATAGTACTCCAAGGATCATATGATGTGCTAGTGGAGATGAACTGGTTAGAGTCACATAGTGGCAAGGTAGACTACCACAATAAAAGTTTTCACTACATGCGAGGAAAATGCAGGCACTCTAAGCCCTATCTCTATAAGGAAGAATTCAGAGATGAAATTGAAAAACTTTTTATGAATGGTCTCCAAATGCTTATGAAAGGTTTCCAAATGTTTGCAGCTAATGTGATCAACTCATCTCTGGACAAGGAGTCGTAGCTTAAGGATTATTAAATAGTGTAGGCAACTCCTCAACTTTTTATGAATGGTCTCCAAATGCTTATGAAAGGTTTCCAAATGTTTGCAGCTAATGTGATCAACTCATCTCTGGACAAGGAGTCGTAGCTTAAGGATTATTAAATAGTGTAGGCAACTCCTCAACTTTTTATGAATGGTCTCCAAATGCTTATGAAAGGTTTCCAAATGTTTGCAGCTAATGTGATCAACTCATCTCTGGACAAGGAGTCGTAGCTTAAGGATTATTAAATAGTGTAGGATTGTGAAGATGTCTGCCTAGAGGAGTTGCCTACACTTCCTCCCAGGATAGACTTTGCTTTTTCAATTGAATTGATGCTAGGAGCTAAGCTAGCTTCCAACGCCCCATACCAATTAGCATGCTAAGATACAACTGCAAGAGTTGAACAACAAGGGTTATATTGAATTAAGTGTATTTCTGTGAGGAGCACCAATTCGTTTCATAATAATAATAAAAAAGACGTAGGGTACATGATCTTGAGGATGTGTATAGATAACAAGCAAGTTGAACAAATCAATGATCAATAGAATCAATGTCTTCTTCGATCAAATGAGAAGAGCAAAGTTATTTTCAAAGATTAATTTGAACTTTGAAGTCTAGATACCACCAAATCAAAACGACAAATGGAAATATAGTCAAGGCAACCTTCAAAGGGTGATATGGGCGTTATGAGATCATATTCGTACGATTTGGGTTAAATAATGCATTAGCAATGTCCTTGATGAATGTCGTCTTCAACAAGTAAGTACTTAATCAAATTTGTGCAAGTGTTCCTAGATGATATTTTTATTTATGAGTGATTGAACATGAGCAATTACAAACTATATTACAAGCACCTAGAGGGCACAAGCTATACGCTCATTAAACAAGTGCAAATTCTCTCATAAGTAGGTCCATAGTTTGGTGCATATCATATTTGAAGAAGGCATATCAATGGATCCAAAGAATATTGAAGCAATTATATTATAGGCGTACATCGAAGAATATGACTAATCTAAAAGTTCACTTGTGACTCTTACTGGGTACTATTGGAGATTTACTGAAATATTCTCCAAGATCACATACTTTATCAAAGAAGGGTGTTTTATGTGGACCCCAATGTGCGAAAAAAGTTTTTAGCTATTTAAGATGCTTCTTATTGGGGCATCAGTATTGAAGATTGCAAGTATGAACCAACCAACATCTTATTGTGTGCACAAATGCATGTAAGGAAGCTACTGGAGGGATCCTTACCCAAGGAGGACATGTCGTTTGCTATGAGCCTCAAACACTCGAGGAGCATGAGATGAACTTCACATAAACTGGAGCTGGTTGCAATGGTTTATGTGTAAAAGATATGGAAAAACTATCTCATTAGTGGAAAGTTTGAGACAGTGAAAACAAATTGTAAAACTTTAAAGTATTCGTTCACCCAACCCCACTAAATGCAAGAAAAAAAAAGGTGATTAGAGTTCCTTAGAGGGTACATCTCAAAATCAAGCACATAAAAAGAAATGCGAACAAAGTTGGTAATGGGCTTAGAGAAGATGATATCTAGATGCCATCAATACCATGGGTCCTAGGACTCTCGTGAAGACTAGTGCTTGAAGCCCTTAGAGCAGATGGGTATTACCTTCAAGTGAAGGGGGAATTACAAAAGGAAAAGATAAAGCAGAACATGGACATAAAAGATTTCAGTTTGAGAATTTTGACCAACAAAGGTCACATGTATGTGCCTGAGTCTTCAGAGTTGAGAAGGTTGCTCCTAAAAGAAATGCAGGATGTTACTTATATGGAGATGTTTCTTATATGGAACATCCGAGCGGCTAGAAAATAATTGTTGCAGTAAAAGTAGTATTTTTGTCTGGTACGAAGAAGAAAGTTATAGGGTATGTGTCCATAGGATTGGAATGAAAAGAATCAACGTTGAACATTTATATACACGGGTATTGTTACAGCTTTTACATCTTTTTGTGCAAATGGGTTGAGGCTTATGATGGGATTTGTCATTAACTTATCCATGACAAGGCAACGTCATTCCATCATAGTGGTGTTGAATATTTTAACAAAGTCAACTTACTTCATACAAGTAAAGTCGACTTATAAAACAAGAAGTATTGTCGAGAATCGAGATATTTATGAAGGAAATAGTGAGAATTCAGGTTGTACCTAAGAAAATTGTCTTTCAGGACTGGGTTATAAGAGAAAATGGTCTTTCAGGACTAAGGTTATAAGAGACAGACGCAACCTTGGTTTAGAGTTGAATGGATTGTTTGGTCGAGCACTTTGTAGGGGTTCAGGGTTGTTGGACATTGGATAAACCAGCGCTTTTCGTGTATTTCTCATGGATCCGTTAATTTTGGCGATGCGTCCGTTTACTAACACCTGCGGGTTTTGAGTTAACGGCAATCGTGATTCCAATATGTAGTATCAAAGCCAAAGGTCTTGAGTTCGAATCACACCCTACTCGCACTAGGGGGAAATTGTTGGACATTGAATAAACCAGTGCTCCCCGTATATTTCACGACATGTGCTTAACTGCCTCTCTTGCATCGGTTAACTCTGGTGATGCGTCTGTTTACAAAAAAACAAATCTAATTGCAAACTTCGGAGTTCTGAGATATGGAAGTGGGGGACCTACTTGGTCGCTTTCCATTAGACATTGTAGTTTTCAGTTCCACAGCAGTTCGATTGTGCTTTATGTATACTCGTTTTATACTAAATCTAAGTTTATCGTCTTTAGGCGTGAATATTGAGTTCATGCCCCATTCCCTCGACAGAGTAAGACAGGTCCACCCACTTGAAATCAGTCTACTAGTGTCATGTCTTCGGCCCAACTTTACACCCCATAAACGACCTCGAGACACATTTTTTTCCGAACTAACGTCCCAGAAATGCTTTTAACAACTGAAATGTTATGTTTTGGGGCATTTGCCACAAGTTTAACCTTCATTTTCATTTTGACAAATGTTTGTAACCTACAAACAGGGGTGTGGCTATTCTGTGTGTATTTCCAAACTTAATTGTATTGAGAGTAGTGAGGTGCATAACCCTTAAATCATTGCAATCATTTAACGCGAGCTATTTTGTTTCATCTGAGTTCACCACAAGTGGTACTGGAGCTTCTAATGAATAATTGGCAGAAGCAATAATGTTTTAATTGTAAGTATACATCAGAAATGAAATACTAACATTTAATATAACCAGTACTTCATACTTCAAATTATTAATTATATGATCCATGAAAAATGCTGAAATACAGCCATGGCCAAAGGCCAGTTGATCCACACATGCCTGAGCCTAGAAGAGATGTTTTCCGGAGACCAAAGGTAGATACCAAATATGGGAAGAAACGTAAAAATGGACATGCTATAAAGACATTGATACCTCCAAAAGGATGCAAGAAGCTACATGTTTGATAAGCCTGAAAGTGAGAACTAGCTATTGTCCTTGGATATATGACTTGATGCTCCTGACAAGACTTCCTAAATTTCATTGATGGTTCTGTTTTTCTAAAGTCGTAGCCTATCTTCAGAATAACACACAAATTTACATATGATGTTTTTGTTTGGGAATGTGATCGTATGAGACCCTAGATGTAAATTCCTTTTCTAATGCTGCAGTTTCTTAGCAACAAATGTAGCATGCCTTCACAGAATTCCGATTTGTGACGCCACCTTTCACAACGATTCCTTGTTAATTTTTATGTGAGAAAACAAAAATCTATCATTTTCTGTCATGGACACCTCCCAATGTTATCAATAAAACACTCGCCTTCATTTCTTCTGTTACAATGTCGGTAGGTAATAGTTTCTACTGTCACTACAATCATTTTCGTTCCGCTGCCAAATAACTATTATTTCTGTAAAATTTTCCCTCTAAATATATTTATGCTCAATTACAAATATTTTTTGAAATTATTTATTTAAATAAAAAAATAAAAATAAAAAGTAAAAGTAAAAGTTACTGCGGAATATGACAACATTGATACTCTTTTACATAATTGGGTACATATCCGAAAAGGGAGGAAAATTGATTGTTGATCCAAAAGATGCAAAAACGGTTCCTGGTGTAAATAGTAATGCATTACCTGCAAGTGACTTGCCACATTTTCCCTTGTAAGGCCTTGAACATTCATCAGTTCGAGTATTCTCTTTGGAACAGCTTCTGTATCCATTGCATTCAATTCAGTTATTCCTAAGGAGAACACTTGACCCAGCATTGAAATTTTTCATATCTGAATATACTGCAAAATAATAAACAGAAAAAAAGAGGATATTCTGTATATATTTAATGAAGATGGCAATTGTCCTTACTATCAATCCCTAGCTGGTTTACAGCACAGACAAATTGCTGATGGAGCTCGACAGACCAGACAACTCGTGGTTTTTTCAGGTTAGAGGAATCATCGTTATCCTGCTCACCATCATCTTCCTCTTCCCTGGCTTCCTTTCTTTTCTTTGAAGGCTTCCACATGCCATTATTTCCTTCATTTACTGACGATGCATATTCCACATCATCCGATCCTTTTTTATGCCTATCACTGTCATCTACACTGCCTGAATGCTCCAGTTCCTTCGACTCATTACGTTTTTTCCGAATCACATGTTGCCATATATTTTTGAGAGCCTCTATGCGTACTGGTTTGAGCAGGTAGTCACATGCCCCATGTTTGATTCCTTTCATTACTACGCTTGTTTCACCATCTGCTGACATCACTGCAACTCCCAAACACAATGTTAAATACCATAGCTCTAGCTGAAATCATAAGTAAATAAACCGTAAGATCTCTACTACTTTAACAGTGAGTAACCTGACATAGAACACTTATTGATGACAGGAAGATAGCTCCTACTGCAATCATAAGTAAATAAACAATAAGAACTCTACTATAACAGTGTGGGCAACCTGACATAGAACACTTACTGATGACAGGAAGGTCCATCTCCAGTCCAACATGTTCAAGGAGTTTGAACCCATCCATGTCAGGCATGTACACATCACTGATAACTAGATCAAAAGCACCCTTTCTCTCTCGAAGCATGGATAACGCCACCGTTGCTCGAGAACATGTTGTAACTGCAAAGTACGAGTAATTAATCACTCTATATATGTTAAATGCATTTACTATCTGATGGTATATACTATAAATATCTTGTCATATAGATTATACTTATATTATCTTAAAAATCTTATAAAAATAGCCATTATAAATAATAAAATAGTATTATAAATTATATATCTATTATGAAATTTTATTATATAAAAATACTAAACATAAATATTAAGTTTAGATATAATAAAAATATAAAACATATATATAAAAAAGATATTAAACTTGCATACAAATAATGGTATTATATATAAATGCAATATAAATATATAACAATATCATTGATAATCAAAAGTATAATTTAGTCTTAAGTGTTAGTCGAGTGGGGTTAGGCCCTGCTTGTTTGATCTTAAATTTTTCCTAAATGTGGTAGCCACCCAATATCCCTAAACTATTAAAAATAAATAAAAATATAATTTTATATATTTATATAAACTGCAAATTAAAATAAAATAATTTTTTAATTACAAATATTATAATTCATTTTAAAATTTTAATTTTCTATTAATATTTACTAAATTGAAATTTATTTTAAACATTTAATAAATTTTCAATTTAAATTATTTTTAAGTCTATTATTTTAGGTATATTCTCATATTTATAAACTTTAAAAATATATTTTCATATTTATAAATTTATAAATTATTTTTAAATCAATTTTATTTTAGGTATATTCTCAGTTTCACAAATTCACGATACGACCTAAATGAACATATAATCCAAAAATGTGGGTATAGATCACGATTCACCATGATTCCAAATTAAGACCAGCATAAATCAAATAGATTATTAAACCATGCACAGTAACTAATACCCAGAGAAACATGGGAACATGGCCATTATGCCACAAGCACGTATCCGAACCCATTCCCCCAATTTCACATAGTTCTGCACTTTTTAGCTGTATTTATTAGGATATAATCATATAGTATACTAGGACGAGGGTTGAGAAATGATGTTTTAGAGTGAAATATAAGTTAACAGATTGAGAGTAAGAAGGTTAAATATTTTAAGAAAATAAAAATTGTAATTTCAATTATAATAATATTTTTATTTTTAATAAAAAATAAATTTAATATAATAAAATATATAATATTTATAATTTTGTTAATTTGAAATAATTTTATTTTGAATTAATAATTTATATTTTAAAATTATTTTAAATAATTAAAAAAATTAATTTTATAAAACATTATATTTAATATTAATAAATAACCTAAATAATAAATAAATAGAAAGAAATTTTGACATTTTGTCAGATCATTCAGGAAAATTCTTGTGTTTAAGAAAAACAATTGTAAAATCTGAAACGAAAACAATGCCTTCAATTGCCTAAATAACTTCAAAGTACGTATTCTTATCTGAAATCTACACTAGTTTGTATGGTCATCTTCGTAGGGGATAGCTATATTAAAGTAGAACAAAATTTTGAATAAAGGACCCATTCTCTCACTTTCCAAGAGAGCTGCATCTTTGGATGCATTTCATATGGCACAGCACACTAAGATGAGGCTTGGAAACGATGTTACCCTAAAATGGATGCAAGCTACCCAAATGCTTAGTGAGCATCAAAACCGAAACGTGAACATTCTATGTCACGTGTACTTTAATTTTTTAAATAGTTTAAATATGTAGTTGCAGTATTGGAAACCTTATCGGTAGCTGGATTTCACTGTTTTGGATTTCAATTATGAAATTGGGTTATAAATTCTTCTGATCGAGAGATAAGAAGCCTAAAAATGCTGGCAGCTCCAAAAGCATATGGAGGATGGGGCCTAAAAAGCTTGTACTCTTCTCCAAAGCTTTAGCTGCAAAAGGATGTTTGGAGAGTAATACAAGGAAAAGGCTTGTGAGTCTAAGTAATCAGATATATACCCAGGTACATTTGAGGAATTGGGTAGGAACCTGGTAAAACAAGTGCGTAATGTAGCAATTATCTGGAAAAGCTGGTTGGCACAGTTGAACAATGAGTTAGGAACCTAGGAACCTGGTCAAAGAAGTTTATAATGAATCAATTATTTGGAAAATTGATGGCATCGTGGAGGAATGGGTTAGGAACCCATCAAACAAGTGCATAATGCATCAATTATTTGGAAAGTTGTGGTGCATAATGCATCAATTATCTGGAAAGTTGTGAACTCTGCTTTAGAACTGGTTGGTTATTAGCTAATCTGGAACGTGGGTAGAGAAGATAAAGTCCAGCTTGGGCTTGATCCCTGGATAAGAAGTAAAAGTCTCCACAATTTACCCAGGGGTGATATAAGAATTAAGACACAAACAAATCTTTTCACTAATAGAAATTGTGAGATGGGAAGATCTGCAAATTGGCAACAAAAATGGTTCATTTGGGAGGAAATTGGCTTGAGGTAGACATGGCAGAAGCATGGAGATCATATACAGGATAACAAGTGCATAATGCATCAATTATTTGGAAAGTCGTGGTGCATAATGCATCAATTATCTGGAAAGTTGTGAACTATGCTTTCCAGCTGGTTGGTTACTAGCTAATCTGGAAGGTGGGTAGAGAAGATAAAGTCCAGCTTGGGCTTGATCCCTGAATAGGAAGTAAAAGTTTCCACAATTTACCCAGGGGTAATATAAGAATTAAGAAATAAACAAATCTTTTCACTAATAGAAATAATAGAAATTGTGAGATGGGAAGATTTGCAAATTGGCAACAAAAATGGTTCATTTGGGAGAAAATTGACTTGGGTAGACATGGCAGAAGCATGGAAATCATATACAGAATGCCTTGGAAGATAGCTATGTCAAATAGGAGAAGAAGATGACCAGCTGTTATGGTGTCTCAATCCTACAAGGATTTATGTGCCCAAACTAGGTTAGAGCCCTTGCTAAGAGTAACTTGTAAGTAATGCTCGGAAGGATAACTGGTTAGCTGGTAGAGAATCATCTGGAAGCTAGGTAGAGAATCATGTGGCCTAGGTTGGTTGGTGTAGTTTGTGCCAACAAGTAGCAGAAACAATTGATCACTTACTTATGACCTGTCCTTTGTCTAAATTGGTCTGTCCTTTTTCTAAAGAGGTTCTGGATTGCATGACAGGGTTAGGGAATGCATGGGAAGGCAGAAATATTTAAGAAGCTTCTGGGACTTGGTTTATAAACAAAGATTAAAAGAATCAAAAGAATTCATTTTCAAGTCTACTTTGTTACTCATACATCCAGTTTCCTCTCCAAAATGAAAGCCTTTTCCTGTTTTTTTATTTACTTCCAATCTACCACTGAGCTCCTAAGCTCCGAACGGAAGATGTAGATTTAGATTTATAGGTATGGAAACGCAAGGGATTGCAAGCATCCCAATGGAACAGATGTCCAAGTTCAATTCCAGGTTAGGGCGACCATTGGAAATATGCCTGTGTCACATGTGCGTGGAGGCATTTTCATCACCGTGCCAGTAAATAACAATAATAACTCTTCATGGATTTTAGTCACACCATTCAGATGTATTTATGAAAGTTTATTTATTTATAAATATATTTATAATTTATTGTAAATTGATCAACCGTATTTATATTATCGTGAATATTAGTTTAAAGAATTAGTTAAAGTAATTATTATTATTATTAATTATCACTTACTAGATGTTAGAATAAAGCTATGAATAAAGCTATGTGATATAATATTAATTTAGTTTATAAGTTACCTTAAACTGTGTCTTTACATTATTTTTAAAAGTATTTACAACTTCATTTATAATAAACCAAAAAAACTACATTATTATATTTTCAAGGTTTTAAAAATTGCCGTGGGTTAAAAAAATTATAAAATAAAAATAACTCAGAAATTTTGATAAAAATATGAAAACTTCTGACAATAAATTTTGAAAATTTGTATTATAATAGTCAAATCTAAAATTTTGTGTGTCTCAAAATGCTAATCTATTTTCACCATTAAAAAAACTATTAAACACTTTAACTATCTAATTTTTTGGAAAAAAAAATTACCAGACAACAAAAACTTACCATCCGAGCTATTTTATAACTACAATGAGCCTAACAACTCTGTACACATGGGTTAAAAATTATACCACTAAATTAAAAAGATATTGTTCTTTAATTTAAATTACATCTTTTCAGAAGGATCTCAAAATTGTCTGTCGCAAAAGCCTAAACGGTAAGGAAATTATTGTTAGTAGAAAATATATGATTAGTTTTGAATATCCAATCTCTTAATAAAATTTCGCATAATAATATTTACAATGCTCGGTAATTTTATTTTAATAAATTTATTAATTTTAATTTTATAAAATCTACACAAATTAAAAATCTCAAATTTATTGAGCGTTAATCCAATTGAAATATTTAAAAATTTAATATTAAAATAAATTCATATAAATTATTAAAATTTCTTATAAATCAATTTAACATCCTATTAAAATATTAATCGTATAATAAATATTTATTCCTGTTTCTCAACTTGTTTCATATTAATGAATATCTAAATTCCATTGGGGGAAAAAATATCTAAATTCCTTTTGGGTGAGGCCGATAAGTTTAATAATCCACGGGGAAACGGCAATCTCGAGGAGATCAATTCTATGCTAATGACTGCAATAGTTATCAGGTACAGGTTCAGAAAATTTTAGACTTCCGAAAAAGTTCGAAAGGCTAGAAATAGGCAACGTATAGGATAATACAGTATACTTATATTAAATTTTATAAAATTATATGTAAATTTATACATATCAGTCATAAATTCAAAGAGGGAGGATATACCAAATTCAAAGTATATACAATTTTCCATCCCGACGGGTTCAGCCGCAAAGGTTCAGGATCTGCCTGCACGCATTAACTATGGTGACTGCCAACCAAATTGCAGGCCCAAGTCCCTTGGGCCGTGTGGTTAATTATATCTAGGGCCTGTCATGCTTAGGCAACTCTCCTCCAAAAAAAATTTTAAAAAAAGGACTAAATCGAATAATTGCAGCATTAAAGATGTGACAAATGGAACAAATGAGTAGTTTCTCCAGTGTTATGAGAGCGTGAGACGAAAAATCAAGTAGAATTCGACTTGTTCTTTCAACTTGAAATGAAAGGAAGGGAATAAATCACGGGTTTTCCAGCATGAAAAAACGAGAAAATTGGAACAAACAAGTAGTTTTTCAGTGTTGAGAATGAAAAACAAAAAACTAGTGGAGTTTACATTGTTTTTGTAACCTTTAGAATGAGACTAAATCACCAGATTTCCAGCATTAAAGATAATATGAATGGACCAAATAAGTAATTTTTTCAGTACTAAGAAAGAAATAGGAAGGGAAAACTAGTGGAATTTACCTTCATATCGGCAGGTTTGCAACATTTTCTCCAGAATTTTGAGGCAAGTCGGATCATCGTCCACCACCAGAACTCGAAGACCGGCGGGGAACTGATCCGGGACGCCCTCCATTACAGGACTGCTAACCGAAACGCTGTTGACCGGGTTCACACTTGAGTAACTTTCTTTCTTCGCGAATTCTGGCAAACCCTGTGAGCATTCGAAAGCAGGACCTGTTGCCATGGCCGCTTCGGGATCCAAGATGACGGCTACGGATAGGGCGAAGAGACTTAGTTAATAACGGAATCAATGCGGCAGCAAAGCTAAGACTGCTGAAAACTTTGAAGAAGGGCTGATGTTTGCAAGAGAAAAACGGCCGATTAAAGGACGGGGCAAAAGCGAGGAAAATTTGCAGTATTTCTTAAAACCCATACTTACATAAATAAATAATAGTAATAATAATAATTTATCTTAGACATATTACGAAATTTCACGGGGCCAGAACAGTACGGGATGTAGATGAATTTTAGCAGGATTCGGGCTCCGGACCGTGATCTGAAGTATTCGACCACGACGGGTCGGTGAGATCGCAGGACCTTCTACGGCTTGACTTCTAGGGCGATTCGAGCTGAATTTAGGAATCGGAGTTTGCAGGATTCGAACCGCAGATCTCTGCTACAAAGAGGGTCGAAGAACGGATCGATCCAGCAGGCCGGCAGGCAGGCCGCGCACAATTACGCTGACACACAACGCCAACTAACGCGTGAATGAAATGAATGAACAAACGGACGGTACGGCGTTAACACTCTTCAGCAGCACCAGCATCAACATCGGCATAGTCCATCCATCCATCCACTCACCGTTAATTGACGGCAGGCGGATGTCCGTCGCCATGGAGACTCTTTAACGAAAAATGAAATCCCCATCCAGGCGGTAAATTTCTCCGTCACCGTCGGCGGGCATGAATTTCTGAATTCCCGTCTCTGATACCGTCAGTGTGCCTGTCAAAATAAAATATCTGCACGCTGCCAGTTCTCCATCAATTGGCGTGACCTCAGAATGTGAACAGCGTGGCCCCTTCTGATTCCCTCCCCACTTCCCTTCCTTTAACGGGCTTTAAATATATAAATGTATTGGTAGTATACGCATTGTGTATACATCTCGAGTTCGCGGATACCCAAGGTGTATATATTTGTGGTGTTTGCATGTGGAGGAGGTTCGATATTAATTCTGCCAAATCGGCGGGCGGGATCACTGCTTAGCCAACTGTGTAGGTGAGTAAAGATGAAGACCGAGCAATCTTCTTCGTATCCGTTTTGCCACCTGACTAAATTGGCATACTCCTTCCTATCCACGTTGGCAGTTACTAACAACCTCCTTTCTTAACCCAAAAATGACTACGAATCACGATGCGTAATCCCGGCATTAAATATTGCCGGAAGACATGTGTTGACCTGTAAATCATTTTTGGGAAATATTTAATTTTTATTCCGCAGTTGTTGACTTTAGAATAACAACCACGGCTTTAAAGCACATCAGTGAGTTTTAAAGAAAGCCATCACGGGAGGGAACCTGGGAAAGGCACGATAATGATCAAGGATCAAAAGTCTTAACTACTTGCTTGGGTTGGCTTAACTCCTTGGTTGGCTTTGGGTCAGATCTGAGGAAACTCAACTTTGGATTCGGAATATTTTTCAATGCATGTTTTTCTTTTCCATTAAAATTATGGATGTGTGGGGTTATATGGTCAAATGAAAAGGTTTTGGTACTAAGATAGAAAAACTTTTTAAATATCTGAGTATATAAATTTTTCCCATTTATTAGGACATTTTGTATATGGATTACATCAAAGTTTGGAAATTTTATGGAATTACAAATTTTCATATTAAAAGACTTAATTATTATTATTAAATTATTCAATATTATTTATTATTTTAATAATATTTAAAAATAAAAATAATAATTAATAATTAATTTATTAATCTAGTAAGATAATAGTTAGTTTTAACAGCTATAATCACCCAATGAAACATTTTTATTATTTATTCAATAAGATTGATTTTTTTCTTCATCTTATTTTATGGATGAATTACATTAGATGATTAGAAAAATCAATGAAATCCTAATAATATGATTAATCAAGAAAAACATTTATTTATAAAATAATTTATTATTAAAAACATATTAATTGATTTAAATTTTTTATGTAAAATAAAAAATTACAAATAATACATATTAATTGATTTAAAATAAAATAAAATAAAATAAATATATTAAAAAAATTATGCAAAATAAAAATTATAAATTATTTATAAAAAATCAAAATTGTATATAGTTTTTTAATTAATAAATTTCAAACTAATTTAATACAATACTAAATTTATTGGTTTAATATATATTTTAGTTTTCTTATTAATAAATTTCAACTAATTTAATACCATGGTAAATTTATTGGTTATATATATATATATATATATATATATATATATATATATATGGATTTTGAGTATATTGAAAACATGTTAATTTAGTGTAAATTTTTTTTTATTACGTATACATTTCAACCCATAAAATTAGGATTAAGGTTGAAATTCACATTAACATAGTTGACACAACTTAATCAAACCATAAATAACGTAGAGTTGATAAAATATGTAATGAAGAACTTATGATCTTTTACAAAGTTTATTATATATTATGAATTCATTTAACATAAATAGGGTACATTTACAATGAAAAATCTAGTGGACCTAATGCAAATTTTCACTAGGCAACCTAGGTCTTTTGGCAACAACAAGATTAACCAACATTTTCACCTTAGTGGCCTCTATCTTGTTGTCTATTAGTGGATGTTATCCCCACAAGGTATGCTTACCTAACAAGGCTCAAAGGGTCTTTATCTAAAGCAAACGAACCTCCAAGGGAATTGTGAATAATAACATCAAACAAGTTCTTTAATAATTAAGGGTTCAAGGGTGCCAAAGATTTAATGTTTATAAAGGAAAGCACTCTCAAGGCCTTGATGGCCATGATAAGAGTTGCAAGTAATCAAGCATACTTTCCACCAACCCTAATGTACTAGAAGAGGGTTGTTATAAAGGGTTTTTATAGTATACAAGTTTACAACATGCAAATAACATATAACAGCCAAGAACTAGCCTCTAACAGATATATTCAACCAAGAATCAAAGACTATCAAGAGGTAATTAAGATATTAGGAAACCTTAGGTTTTAATGGTTTTGTATGCATAAAATAACAATAAAATTCTAGATGTTAACCCTAACTTTACGGATAAAAATACAATTAAAGTTAGATTTTGTCTTTTCAATTTATTAATTGAAATCTCTATCAATAGAATAATGCCATATAGATGCAAAATTACCATAAAATACAAATTAAAACAAAACTTAACCCTAGCTACCAAGAAATTAAAAGAAGTAAAAATTTAAGATGATCACCACTACTATACTAGTGCCTTTACTCAATTGGGCAAAGGAGTCAATTAGGGCAAGGTTCGTGATAGAGGGCCTTGGATGAAGAGGGTGAAAGATCAAAATTATTCTTTTCATAACCCTCGCTACTTCATTATGTGGGAGATTTAAGATTAAGGGATGTGTGCACCAAGTTCATTTCATGGATTCTTGAATGAAAAATTTGGCATAACCATGAAGAATTATGATTTCAAGAAAAATATTGCACTTTTTAATATGGAACAATAGAAACCCTAATTTCATAAAAATAACATGCAAAATGGAAGAAAATGGCAATAAACTTACATAGTTTCACCATGAATCATTTCATTAATCCCAAAATAGTCTCTTCGTGCAAAAATATCCCTCCCAAGACAAATTGCTCCATTAAATATTCATTGTGTCCAAGAGAATTAGTGTGCGCTCCTTTTGAGAGAAAGGAGTGAAAGGTGATGATGATAAAATGAAAGTAACTTCCCTATATTTATATGACGACAACCAAATTACTTTTCATAATTTTATAGCAAAACCAGTAAAAGTTCGCATGGAGCGTTCAACTAAGCCTATCAATCGCAATCTGACCTTACGGTAGCTTTCAAACATAAGAAATACATCATAAATATCCTACACATGTGGGAATAAATGCTCTCCAACACGATGTCATCCTCCTAGAATAAACATCTCCATCAAGCAAGTGATAGAGGGGGTCTAAGAGTGATCCTCACTCCAAGGTACATCATCAAAGTGCATGGGTACATCTCTAAGAAACATTTCCTCCACCATGACATCATCATCGATGAGGCTCATGTCACCCTTAAAGGACATGTATGGATTACATGGCAACCATAGGAGCAAGTTTTGGCATCTAAGTGTGGTGTGTTAGTCCTCCCAAGCTATCTCAATGGTCTCCATCATTGTTTGGGCTTTGGAACATGCAAAATACATCAAAAAAGGTCAAGGCCAACTTAGGGTCAGCCTGGGTCCATATGGGCACATCATCAATCAAGCCAATTTGTTGGCTTCTTAACTCATTGTTTTAGCATCTAGAGGTGTACCAAGGGGCGTACAACCATGTGGAGGCTCCTTAAAGCCCAATGTTCATCTCAAGAGGGCAAACATCAAGTTGCAAAGTCACATGTGCTCTCAAAATTAGGCTAAACATCCTCTGAATGGTGTTGGAGAAGGATCAAGCCATCCCTCAATGGACCTCTAATACATGTGTAATGAACCACCTAAAACATACCCTTAAGGTCAACTAAGATGAACATCATTAGGGGAAAAAAAACATTAGAGTATCGTAGTGGACCATATTTAATGTCAAGGATATAAAAATAGTTCACACAAACCTTGCCTTTGAATGTCTTTCTAGGTTGGGATTTGTAAGTAAGTTACCACACTTGTGTTAGGGATGATTATTCCATTAGCCCTATTAGGTGCTTCTAACCACCAAGGGGAAGGACATTTCACATGTGACCCATCAATCCATAGATGCATGTGGTAAAGGTGGTGATGAAATGGGAAAGACTTCAAAGACGATAGCCATAGGCATGGTACCAACTAAAGGAGGTCCAACATCTTTGAGTGTTATAATGAGAAAAGGGAGAAATCGTAGAGGCGTGAGTTACCCCTTTACTTGGCCTACTTTTTCCACCCCTCTAGTGCGCCTTTTAATTTAATCATGTGCCTTTATTTCTTTCATAGCAAAGGAGGCCCAACTTACTTTATGATTTTCCAACATCCCTTAAAGATGTTAGTATTTTTTCACTCATCAAGGTTGGGACATTTATTAGTTCCTTTATGTAGATTGAACAAGAAATGGTAAGGACCTCGGTGATAGCTAATGAGGGGAGTGGAGCTCATGCTAGGTTTTTTCCCACGTGATTACTATGTCCCAAACATCTTTTGCATTTTTCTTTTTCTTCATTTTTGGCTTCATATTCTTTTATCTTTCGTTTGGTTCCATCAACCTCTTAGGGAAAATTTATTGGCCTTGAATTAGAGATGAGAATATAGGATTTAAGTCCTAATAACAAATGTCAATCAACCCAAAAGGAATGGATATCAATAACTAGGGAAATACAGAATGTGGCATGTAAGGATTACCTTGGGAACGTTATATCAATCAGTGCATCCTATTAGTGCCCCTTCTGAAGGAAGGACCTTAGGGGAGGTCACACTGGACTAGGGGCCAAGGATAACTTCCCAGGTGAAGCATGGGAACAAGGGTACAATTGGGAGTATTCAATCATCTAGCTTGCCTTGTAATCCATATTAGTATGCCCCAAAACATTAAATAAAAGCACATGATCAAATAATTGGTTATTATACCTTCTAATAGATTACGCACCATCCTTCAAAAGCATGCCAAATGGGAGAGATTATTGACCGAAGCATACATGGTGATATCTAATGTAATGTTATTTTTGGACCGTCATAGGGTTGTTGGTTGGTTGGCCAACCAGCGGGGATAAATATTTTCTCCTAGGGGTTGCCCACTTTTAGTAGGTAACAATTCCTATTAATGCATGATTTGAAACTCATTATCTCGTGTTGCAAAGAGTAGCAAAAGAGAAAACACATTGCAAAGGAGACTGTTGATGTGTCATAACATTGGATATCTTACAATGTGTCTACAAAATTTTAATCATTATTTGGGTTTTTTTCGAGTAAGGAACACTCAATGTACAAGCTTGTTTTGGTAAGGAATAATCAAGCTTATGAGGATTTTTTAGCCTCTTTCCATTATGCTTTGCCTATTTAATAGTGAAAATCATTATATGCATGAGATAATAGGTAGTGTGGGTAGAGTAGAAAAGAAACTTGAGCTAAATTTAGTGATTGTAAAGATTAAATATTTTAAGGGGTGTTATTGTAATATTGTGGTATGAATTACCCCGGATTCGGGTGTACAAGTGGAGACTGTAGGTAATGATGACCTCCATGACAAGCCTCTATAGAGAATTTATAGCAGGAGGATGGTGGCGCGTACAACCTTCCATCACCATCTGCCACATTCTTTTCATATGGTGGGTGGTTGGACGATAAATAATTCACATTCAATGTGCATTGGGTAGATAAATTGAGGTTAATTCCACAGGGGGTTGTTGAACCTGTCAATTGAAACGCTGATAAAGGAGCATATTTTAGTGAAGATGGAAGTGGGAACTCATGTCTAGCAGACATGGTTCGTGAGTGTGGTCGTCCCAGGTGAGGAGGAAGAGGAAGAGACCGTCAACATATACCTATATGGCATGGTCTAGGAGCAAAACAGTTTGATGAGTACCATATACTATGTATCAAATGAATGATTGTTGAGATGGAAGTAGAAGAGATAGGAAACATAAGTGATGGTCATTGGGTGTTGAGGAAATTGCTTGGGTGTGTAATATCCTGTTTCGGGGATATCTCTAAAACACGGTAAAACTCCAACCATAGATAGACTGGGAGGGAATTTACTGGATATTTCGCCTCTAAAAAGAGGACGAGAACCAGAGGCTACCTGGCCCTTTCCAAACTCTGTCTAAGAGTGAAAGATAAACGCACCAAGTGGTATAGAACTAGAATGCTCAAAAACAACAATAGACATATAATAGAAAGAGAATACAGCAACAACGACAACTACGACAACTCAACCAAAAAACATAGAGAGGAAATGCTGAGCCATTTTATTAATCTGAGAAATGTAATGGAGTACAATCGGATAATCTTGCGCAAGGCAAGTGAGAAAACACTCTCAGAGAATACCGGAAATGGCTGCTCTAGGAACTGCGTCCTAGCTGCTGGAAACTATCGTGTAGTTGCTACTGCTGGAATGGACTGAAGACTAAGGGCTGATCCCCTTGCCAGAATGAGCTGAAAATCGGCAAACCTCCTCTCCTCAACAACCCGGACAAGATCCACAAACCATTCCAAGAATGGCCAACCCCATAAATCACCAAAAACTTCCTCCCTAGTGAATTACGCTGGCCTCCAAGGCACTGCGCAGTGGCTAGATAGAAATAGCTGAAATACTGCCACAAACTCCGCCAAAACCCTCCGACGGGCAAAGGCTGACCCTCTGCTCAAAATCTCGGCTAAATCACCCGTAGAAACGCCAATCCGGAGCTCCTCCACAATGGACTTCTTCCTCTCTCCCAATGACTGCGTAGTCTCAATAAGCTCCAGCTCCGCAACAAACCCAAACAATGAAATGACACACAAAATGCTGAAAAACTAACCTTTCCTGAGCAGGCACTCGAAGTCCCCCAGGGTTAAGGGCGAGATCTCCGACCGGAGACACTCAATGCACTAAAAAGTGCTGTAGACAGGCTAAACAGCTAGCGTGCTGAAGAAGACATAAGTCTCGCTCCAAAATCATCAACTCAAGAATGAATGAAATGAGGAGGCTCCTCCATCTTTTATAACGTTGGTTTCCCTCCAAAACCCAACGTAGCCTCTCTCTCTCCTCCACATCCTCATCCTTATATGTGCAGAAGCTTGCAGAAGCTTGCAGAGTGTACATAGGCCCCCTCCTCTACGTGTTGTTAGGCCCCCCTTGACTCCCACTTAAGTCACAACGTTGTGCTACTCGGTGGATGTCTTATTTCACTTAAGTGAGTTAGACCCTCTTCACTCACTTTTTATTTATTTAGAAACTATAGACGGCAGACCAAACAAAATAGAATATTCCAATTAGCTGTTGCTAATTAGGAATATTACAGTCCCCCCCCCCAGTAAAATGTTACTTGTCCTCAAGCAACTGAAGTGATGGATGCTGCAAAATCTTCTCGCTCTCCCAAGTGGCATCTTTATATGGCAAATTCTTCCACCTCACCAAGAATTCCCGGATCGTCCTGCTCCGTAACCGCCTCTCCCTGGTATCAATAATGGCCTCCGGCTGCAACACCAAGTGCCCCTCATCATCCGTAGGTGATAGCTCCTCTGTCACTGTCACCTGCTGTCCCAGCGCCTTCTTCAGGCATGATACATGGAAAATGTTGTGGATCTTGCTGCCTTGGGGCAGCTCCAACTCATATGCAACCTTCCCAATCCTTCGTATCACCTTGTATGGCTCGTAAAAGCGAGGCTTGAGCTTCTCAGCTCCCTTCTGCTTCAGCGATGACAGTCAGTATGGCTATAAGCATAAGTAGACCAAGTCCCCTACCTCAAACTGTCGCTCCACCCGACCTCTGTTAGCATACAACTTCTGCCGATTCTGTGTTGTAGCTATATTGTCCTTGAAGGCTCGGAGGATGTCCTGACTCTCTTGGATCCACATCTTGGCTCTAGGAGCCTTAATTGCACCGAACATCACATCAACAAATAATAAAGGATGGTACCCATACAAAGCATAAAATGGTGACATACCAATAGACATGTGATGTTTCGAGTTGTAGCAGTACTCCCCCAAATGCAACCATCTCAACCATGCTCGCTGCTGCCCACTAACATAGTTACGCAAGTATCCCTCCAGCCACTTGTTAACTATCTCCGTCTGTCCATCCGTCTGTGGGTGGTAACTGGTACTCGGTGTCAACTCCGTTCCCACCAGTCGGAAAAGCTCCTACTAAAATCCGCCCATGAAGCGGATGTCCCTATCACTGATGATGGTCTTAGGAATACCATGCAACCTGAAAACCTCTCAGAAGAATAGCTCGGCTACCTGTGCTGTTGTGTAGTGCGTGGATATGGCGAAAAAGTGTGCATACTTTGTCAGTCGATCAACGACGACAAAGATACAATCCTTGCCCTGCACCATGGGCAACCCTGTGATGAATTCCATCGATATGCTTTCCCATTTCCCCTCCGGAATGGGAAGAGGCTGCAACAGTCCTACGGGATGGCTCATCTCTCCCTTGTTCCTCTGACAAACATCGCACTCCTTGATGTGCTGGAGTACGTCCTCCTTGAGGCCCTTCCATGAGAACCTCTCTCTAATGGCCCTGTAGGTTTTGGTAAGCCCCTAATGGCCTGCCAATGGAGAATCATGTGATGCTTGGAGTATCTTCTTCTTAAGCTGAGATCCCTCAGTCAAGAAGATCCTGTCCCTGTAATAGATGATCTTATCGACCACCCTGTACCTATCATTTGCCACCTGACCATCCAGCACCTCACATGCAAATTTGTCATTGGAGTACTCAACTAATAGTCGAGCCCTCCAATCTGTATCCAAGCTCATAAGAGATAACGTGGCCGGTCTCCGTGAAAGGGCATCTGCTACCACGTTATTCTTACCCTTGACATACTCAATGTCAAAGTCATATGCTTGGATCTTACTGATCCACTTCTGCTGCCTCTCCTGTAGCTGCTTCTGCTCCAAAAAGAACCTGAGGCTGTTGTGGTCAATCCTCACCCTGAATCTGTTCCCTACCAGATACTGTCGAAATTTGGCCAAGGCATGCATGATGCCCAACATCTCCTTGTCATATATGGAATACAACCTCTCGTGCGGAAAGAGCTTCCGGCTCTCAAAATCTATAGGGTGTCCCCCCTGCGTCAATACTGCACCGATCCCCTCTCCCGACGCATCACACTCCAAGACAAATGGCTACGTAAAATATAGAAATGCAGGCACTGGGTAGCTACTAATCACCTCCTTGAGCCTATCAAAGGCTCGCTGCGTTGTATCTGACCGACTGAATGCCCCCTTCTTCGTCAAATATGTAAGGGGTGCAGGAAGCTGTGAGAATCCTCTGAAGAACTTCCTGTAATAGGTACATATCCCAATGAACCCTCGAAGTTCCGTCACATTCTTCGGCTCCGGCCAATCTCTGATGGCTCTAATCTTCTCCTCGTGGACCCTCACTCCGTCCACTCCAATAATGTGACCCAAATAAAGCATCTCGGTCATCCCAAAATCACACTTGGAGAGCTTAGCATAGAACTGTTGCTCTTCCAAGATGCGTAGCACTGCCTCTATGTGTTGGAGATGCTCCTCCCACGTCCCGCTATATATGAGTATGTCATCAAAGAAAACCAATACAAACTTCCTCAGATGACCGCGGAAGATATGGTTCATGCAAGACTGAAAGGTGGCTGGTGCATTGGTCAGCCCAAAAGGCATAACCAAAAAGTCAAAGTGCCCATAATGACACTTGAAGGCGGTCTTGGGAATGTCATGTTCCCTCACGTGAATCTGATGGTACCCTGATCTCAAATCAATCTTTGAGAAAAACTTAGCTCCTCTCAGCTCATCCATCAGCTCATCGATCCTGGGTATAGGGTACCTGTTCTTCAGAGTCTTCTTGTTCAGGGCCCTGTAGTCAATGCACATCCTCAAGGTGTCGTCCTTCTTCTTCACCAGCACTACAGAAGAAGCAAACGGACTCGTGCTCGGTCTGATATGTCCAAGAGCCAACAAATCCTGGATGGCCCTCTCAATCTCATCCCGATAGGCTTTGGGATGCCTATAGGGTGTAGTGATCACCGCCTGAATACCCTGCTCAAGCTCGATGGTATGCTCAAATCCTCTATCTGGTGGCCGACCTGGTGGTACATCCCCAAACACTACCTCATGCCTGTCGAGGATGGCCTGTATATCTGGATGAACTTCTCGACCGATGGTCTCCGCCTCTGATGCCCGCAACTCAACCGCCCACTCTATGTCTCCCTTCCGGAGGTCTGCCTCCATCCGGTGTGCCGAAACAGTCTGAGGTGGGTAAGTATGCATCTCGCGGATCTTCTTGTCATCCCACTCCATCTCTAAGGCCTCCCAATCCGTGGTGACCTTCCCCAGAGTAATCAGCCACTGAACACCCAATACCACATTGGTATCTGGTATGTTGACCAAAAAGAAGTGATCAGTCACGATGTACGTACCCATCGTCACTGCTAACTCTGGAACATACCGGGCACACTGCATCGTCTGGGCTCCTGGGACCAAGACCGAAAACCCATCAAAACTCTCAGTTGGTATACCCCTCCGTTCGAGCATCTGTGCATCAATAAAATTGTGGGTTGCCCCACTGTCAACCAAGACTGATACTCGTTGGCCACGTACTGTCCCTCGTACGTGCAACGTCAAATACTTTGGAACTCCTCGCAAAGCTGCAAGGGCCCCTCCTGTGGGTGCAAAAGCTGCACCTCCTATCCCTGGAGGTGGAGGCGGCAACTGATCCTGGGCCATCTGACTATCTCCTGCCTCCTCATCATCCTCCTCATCCTCTTCCCTGCTATCATCGGAGAATACCTCAATGAAGTGTGCTTTGCCAGCAGCACACCTATGCCCTGGTGCCCACGACTCCTGACAAGTGAAGCACAGCCGCTTCTTCCTCAACTCCCTCCTGGCCTCATCATCTACCTTTGCCCATCCTGGGTTCCCCTTTGGAGGAGGAACCCTCACATCCTTCCCCTTGGGCTGGAAACCCTGTCTCTGGGGGTAAGGTGTCCGCGTCCTAGGCAATGCATCCTACAAATCCCTGGTCCTACTGATAGCATCCTGGAGTGTAGCTGGTCTAGTGGATCTGACTAGACCTCGAAGTGGCTCTGCCAATCCCTCCACAAACATATAGATCATCTGTGTCGCGGATAGATCTGGCACCATCACCGAAACCCTCAATAAATATGCAATGTATGTCTCTGGGCTCCCTGTCTATTTGAGCTTCGTCAGCTCAACAAAATGCTGTTCCGGATCCCTCCGGTCAAAACGCTCTATCAATCTCCTGGTAAACTCGGCATATGTCGTCACTGTGGAATGCTCGAGCGTCACCATCCCATGGAACCACCAATCCCGGGCCTCACCATCCAAATGTAATGTTGCCACCTTGATGGCCTCCGTCTCCGACATCTGGTTAAGCTGGAAATAGATATCCAGCTTCTCCACCCAAGACTTTGCCGAACTATTTGATGATCCATCAAACGTAGGCAAATGAAATCTACTAGAGGCATGGTGGGAATCTCCATCATGGTAATGTCGGTGCCCTTTATTATGGTCGCGAGGTCTACTGTCCCGCTGGAGCTGCACAAAATCTCTGAATGTGAGAGCATCCCTGAACTCCTTTTCGTAGGACTGATACTCTGCAAAATACTCATCTAAGTGTCCAGGCTCTGCCTCCTGCTGGGCTCCTGCCCCTGTATCTGCTCCCAAGAAAGTGGGCATAGTAGAGCGGGTAGGTGCACATGAAGCCATCGGCTGAGGAGTATCACGCTGAGCAACACCCTGCTCCAACAAATGGTGGGATGTACCTGATCCCTCTCCGACCTGGAAAACCCCTGGAGTCTCACGCTGCCTAGCCTCCATAGCTATGAACCTCTGTCCCATCACCTCAATCTGTCGAGCTAAATCCTGCACCGACTTGAGGAGTGCCTCTCCAAACTGTTTGGCCTCTGTATCATCTGCCATCGGCTCTTTCAGCCTCAAATCTACTACAAGCTCCACCTGCTCTGCATCCGTCACGGGCTCTCTCTCTTGATCTGCGTCCTCTACCTGGGCACAGTCTCCCTCTTCGTAGGTGGTCTCCAACCTACGCTCACAGTCTATATACTTCCTGCCTTTGTAAGGTCTCTTTCCCAATGTCATAGACCACAGGCTGAGCCAGAACTATGCTTTGATACCACTGTAATATCCCGTTTCGGGGATATCTCTAAAACACGGCAAAACTCCAACCAAAGATAGACTGGGAGGGCATTTACTGGATATTTCGCCTCTAAAAAGAGGACGAGAACCGGAGGCTACCTAGCCCTTTCCAGACTCTGTCTAAGAGTGAAAGATAAACGCACCAAGTGGTATAGAACTAGAATGCTCAAAAACAATAATAGACATATAATAGAAAGAGAATACAGCAACAACGGCAACTACGACAACTCAACCAGAAAACATAGAGAGGAAATGCTGAGCCATTTTATTAATCTGAGAAATGTGATGGAGTACAATCGGCTAATATTGCGCAAGGCAAGTGAGAAAACACTCTCAGAGAATACCGGAAATGGCTACTTTAGGAACTGCGTCCTAGCTGCTGGAAACTGCCGTGTCGCTGCTACTGCTGGAATGGACTGAAGACTAAGGGTTGATCCCCTTACCGGAATGAGCTGAAAATCGGCAAACCTCCTCTCCTTAACAACCCGGACAAGATCCACAAACCATTCCAAGAATGGCCAACCCCAGAAATCACCAGAAACTGCCTCCCTAGTGAATTACGCTGGCCTCCAAGGCACTACGTAGTGGCTAGATAGAAACAACTAAAATACTGCCACAAACTCCGCCAAAACCCTCCGACGGGCAAAGGCTGACCCTCTTCTCAAAATATCAGCTAAATCACCCATAGAAACCCCAATCGGAGCTCCTCCACAATGGACTGCGTCCTCTCTCCCAGTAACTGCGCAGTCTCAATAAGCTCCAGCTCCGCAACAAACCCAAACAATGAAACGACACACAAAATGCTGAAAAACTAACCTTGCTCGAGCAGGCACTCGAAGTCCCCGGGGCTAAGGGCGAGATCTCCGACTGGAGACACTCAATGCACTAAACAGTGCTGCAGACAGGCTAAACAGCCAACGTGCTCAAGAAGACATAAGTCTCACTCCAAAATCATCAACTCAAGAATGAATGAAATGAGGAGGTTCCTCCATCTTTTATAACGTTGGTTTCCCTCCAAAACCCAACATAGCCTCTCTCTCTCCTCCACATCCTCATCCTTATATGTGCAGAAGCTTGCAGAAGCTTCTAGAGTGTACATAGGCCCCCTCCTCTATGTGGTGTTAGGCCCCCCTTGACTCCCACTTAAGTCACGAAATTGTGCTACTAGGTGGATGTCTTATTTCACTTAAGTGAGTTAGACCCTCTTCACTCACTTTTTATTTATTTACAAACTATAGACGACAGACCAAACAAAATAGAATATTCCAATTAGCTGTCGCTAATTAGGAATATTACAGGGTGACACTTGAGAGACCAGGAAGATGTTTGTAATATTCCCAATTAGTCATGTGCTAATTGGAATATTCAATTTTGTTTTATTGCTTTGTTTAAAGAATAAGAGGGAAAAGGAGGTCCATATTTCTCCTTGATAATGAATAAATCAATGCCAAATGTGAAAAAGACAAATCATGGCAACTTAATTGAAGCACCCTTGGTGTGAAAGGGGTTGGATCACTTTGACTGGGTCAATCTTGACCAAATCTACAACGTTGTTATGGAGGAGTGGCCATCAATGAGGTACAACGTAGTTTTAGATGGAGATGCTTTGTGTAAATGTAGTGATCTTTTTGGATGGGGCTTAGGGTTTGCAAGCTCATATTCTATTTAAGGAAGAGGATGGCAGCCATATGAGGTTGTTGATGTATATTATATTTCTGAATATATGGTTTGTTTAGACATATATCTTTCTCTTGTTGTTTAACTAAGATAGAGTGTCGTTTAGCACAGGGTGTTCCTGATCAGGAATCCCACCTCTTCCATTGAGCAGCTCTTAGAGGAGTCTTGCACTACATTGTCCACTATCTGGCTTAATGCCAAGCTTCTTCTTTCAACTACAACGCAGATCCTATTGAGGGTTTGGTTGCTTTTGCAAGTCGCAGCAAGTGGAGACTAGATCTTTAGATCTAGGACATTTCAGTGCTCCTTTTCAGTGGAGGAGGTTTCCACTTCATTGGGAGGACAATATTGGAGGGCTTTGAGCTCATTTTCAGATATTGGCATCAGGCCAACCTTATTTTGATCCCTACAGTGCAGTTTTACTTCCAAATCTGCGTTATTTCTGTAGGAGGAGTTGCAGGGTGGTTTAGCACACCATTTGGAGAGTTTATTTTCTAGTGATGGGATCTTCCATTTACTTTAAGGATCTATTGGAGGAGGCTATTGTATTGATCATATCATATCAGCCACACTTTCCAAATCTGTATTTTTCAGTAGATCTGCAGTCTTAGATCTCAGATCTACATCTTGTACTTGGTGTTTTGCTACAAACCCTTGAGGAGTTCTATAGAGGAGCTTGTATAGTGCATGGATCTGATATAGATCTAACTTTTGGAGCACATATCAGCTCTAGATCTTATGTATAATCTACTGTTGTTGCAGAGCCAATAAAATAACGCTGTAAGGGTTTTCCAGCTTTTATATATGGTTGCAACACCTCATATTGAGGCATTTTATTCATTGGAGGCTTGTATTTCCTGTTATGCATCTTATGGGCCATATTTTACATATATTTTGTTGTTTTAAAAACAAATGAAAGGTCTCCATATTGGTCTCTTTCTTTATAAATGATGATTTGAGTTATTGTTCCATCATTTTGCACTATATTCCTGCTTTTCCCATTTGGGAATATTACAGTGGTATCATAGCATAATCTTGGCATAGCCTATGCATCTTAAAAAGCCAATATGTCATATGAAGAAGGAGAGCCTCTTACTGATAGAGAGAAGAGGTATCAAAGAAGAAGCCACAGAATATTTGATTATACAAATGACAAAGAAACAAGGGTAAAACCCCTTTATCTAGAGGTGAAGATGAAGAGAAGGAGTTCCATATGATCCTTCTTAGAGCCATGCAAGACATTGCTAGAGAGATCAAAGAGATGAGAATGGACAGATTCAAGGAATCCCCTAAAGATTTCATCATGGAGAAGGGTCTGGCATGTCGCACCACTGGAATGATCAACCAGTGCATCAACCACAAGTTTCCCAACGCTCTACCGTGCCTACCTTTTTGGCTGTGGGAAATGAAGGGTTTCAAGAGCAAGAATCGCCGAAGACTATCTTATCGAGTATGAGTCTCAAACTCAAAGATTCAAATATCACTTGAGTTTTTAGGAGTTTTGTCAAATAAAGGACAATAGAAGACCAAGGCATCATCATAGAAATGGTGGATTCATTCAGAATCAAGATCGATACCATACTATGGACAGATTCTTTTTACCCAATTTTGATAGGTCATCCAAGTGTACTGCCAAATCTTGGGTAGAAAAACTTGACATCTAATTTCAATTGAACAAGGTTCTAGAGATGGAAGCCATTAAGATCACAACACTGCACCTTGAGGGTGAAGCGCATGACTGGTGGTTCCATGGCTTGTCTACATTGGGTCATGCCAATGTGATTGCTTATTCAGAGTTCACTAGAAGGTTGGTGGAAATATTTGATAGAAGAGATCCAGAAGCACCATTCACGAGCCTTGCAAAGTTGAAACAATCGGGTAATGCAGAAACTTACATCTCTGAATTTTTAAGACTTTATGTTATGGTCCTGATTTGTCTGCAGCAAGAAGGGTGTACATGTTCATTGATGGGTTAGATGAACCTCTTCATGGGTTGGTTAAGTCTACCAAGCCCACTACCCTACATGATGCCATTGAAAGGGCTAGAGACCTTCAAGATGCCTTGCCAAAAGCAAAGGCAACATTTCAGCATAAGCCCTCTTTTCCATCAAAGGGAAAAGAAGAAAAGGTTGCTCCTTCAAAGGAGAGTCAAAATAAAAAAACCTCTTGATGATGATGTCCGGAGAGATTTAAAAAGAAGGAAGCTTTGCTTCACTTGCCAAGAATCATGGGCAACTGGGCATAGATGTGTAGCTGGAAAAGCACATTACATAGAGGTATTCTCAGATTATGAGGAGAAGAAGAAGAAGAACAAGGGAGGGGTCACAACGCTGGAGTAGCAGGAGATGATCCACCACCACCCGGAGGTGAGGAGGGGGAAATTGCTCCAATTAGTGGCACTCTTGCATCATTAAGAGTGATACCTAACTGTCATGAAAATTCCACACAAGAAACAGAGATGAATTTGCGCAGTGGAAGTAGGGATATGATGATCCCATCTATTATGCACATGAGGATGATCCATGAGACATCATTATCTTGTGGTAAACCTCCTGGGAGACCACCTGATTCAGATTTGGTGAAAGATGTCTCACATCTTGATGCTCCTTTCATAGATCCAGGAAGGATGGGAGCATTAGAAGACCAAAATACAGCGCTGAGAGGCATGGGTGAGCTCAAGAAGGAGGGAGATATTCTTCCACTATCACCGATACCCACTCTCTCATCTCATACTACGCTGAGAGGAAATGCTGCAAGATTGGAGGATGACACCATCATGGGGCAAGGGGACCATTCCTTGGCTATGGAGACTCAGAAGATGATATCACTTAGAGAGAAATATTCCATACCTGATAGAAGATGGTGGCCACACATGCATGCTTTGATTAAACCAAGGAGGTATTGGATAGATGATAGCCTCCCATGGGAGACTAACTTTCAAAAGCCTCAATCTTTATTTGAGTATGTACATATTCAAGGAGGGCAGCAAGGAGGGAATAACAACCTTCCAACATGTACCTTTGACATGGGAGATATCAAGGAGGAGAACAGCCATATGACAGACATTCTTTGTGATAGATCATCAACACTGTAACTATGGGAGATTGATCCATATTGGAAATCCCAATTGTTGGTGGATTATTCCAAGGATCTTCACACATGCATGATACTTGATGACCAACTGCATGGAGAGGGCTATTCGGTCCAAGGATTCATCTATTATCATGGTAGGATCTTCTTATCTAGAGCCTCCAAGCTCAAGGAGAAGTTGCTACAAAGGGCCTATGAAGAGTTCTTTTTCAGCCACACATATTCCATGAAGTTCTACAACGTGATCATAAGAAGCTACACTTGGAAGGGCTTTGAAGAGGAACTATATCAGCATTTTGAAATATGCATGAACCATGTGGAGTTGGGACAACAAAATAACTATATAAAGGAGTTAATTCAGCCATCTCTTCCTTCTTTTGAGAGAGGAGATAGATCTATGCACCACTCCATTTGTTTGAGGATAAATGTTGGTGAAAGATATGCATGTGTGCCTAATGTTTTATTTGATGAACATATGCATTATTTTACTATGTTTATGCATGACATAGCTCCAAGGAGGAGCACTATACATATAAACTTCATGGCCAACTTTAGGCCACAAAAATTTCTGAACATGGCCACTCCCTTGGAGATCAAAGGGAGATTTTGTATCACTGTGGGTGCACTCCAAAAGCACCAAACATATCTCAAATTTTCAACCATGGTGAGATGACTTGGGCATCAAGTAAGTGGTGGGGAAACCACTTACCACATCATGATATGATGTAGTCAGGAGATGCACTGCGCTGGTTCCACATGTGGGACTATGACCCACCTCCATATGCACAAATTTCTATTTGTATGTATGTAGTTTTGATCCCATACATTGATGATGTACTTTAAATTTTTATGGGAATGTATGGAGGGAGGATGGGAGGTATGTATGTGCCCTATGGGATGGAGATTATCCATGTTCACTATGCTACATGTTTCAGGGAGAACATTTTGCAAACCATGTTTGTTTCATGTGAACTATTGTCTCCTTATGGAATGGATTATTTGCATCTCATGAGAACTTTGGAGGAGAAATTCATGGAGGGATGGATTGGTGAACACTTAGCTTATGAGGGAAGCCTATCACATGTTTGTGTCACCAATGGAGGAAGGAAAGAGTTGTAGCATTCACCTTGTCAGTTGCTTGAGGAAAAGCAACATTTGGGAAGGGAGGACTATAATATTCCCAATTAGTCATGAGCTAATTGGAATATTCAGTTTTGTTTTATTGCTTTGTTTAAACAATAAGAGGGCAAAGGAGGTCCATATTTCTCCTTGATAATAAATAAATCAATGCCAAATGTGAAAAAGACAAATCTTGGCAGCTTAATTGAAGCACCCTTGGTGTGAAAGGGGCTGGATCACTTTGACTGGGTCAATCTTGATCAAATCTACAACGTTGTTGTGGAGGAGTGGCCATCAATGAGGTACAGTGCAGTTTTAGATGGAGATGCTTTCTGTGAATGCAATGATATTTTTGGATGGGGCTTAGGGTTGGCAAGCTCATATCCTATTTAAGGAAGAGGATGGCAGCCATATGAGGTTGTTGATGTATATTATATTTCTGAATATATGGTCTGTTTAGACATATATCTTTCTCTTGTTGTTTAGCTGAGAGAGAGTGTTGTTTAGCACAGGGTATTCCTGATCGAAAATCCCACCTCTTCCATTGAGTAGCTCTTAGAGGAGTCTTGCACTACATTGTCCACTATCTGGCATAAGGCCAAGCTTCTTCTTTCAACTACAGCGCAGATCCTATTGAGGGTTTGGTTGTTTTTGCAAGATGCAGCAAGTGGAGACTAGTTCTCTAGATCTAGGCCATTTCGGTGCTCCTTTTCAGTGGAGGAGGTTTCCACTTCATTGGGAGGACAATATTGGAGGGCCTTGAGCTCATTTTCAGATCTTGGCATCAGGCCAACCTTATTTTGATCCCTACAGCGCAGTTTTACTTCCAAATCTGCGTTATTTTTGTAGGAGGTGTTAGGGTCCCGTGATTTGGCCGATTGGCTAGCCAAATGACGATGTAACATCAAACCAAGCTTTGGAGCCCAAGGACCTAGCCTTCCTGGACTCAGAGAGGGCTCTCTCTATATATGTAAAAGATGTCAGTGTGTTTACTTGCGGTGTTTTGATATTAGGCTAGTTATGAAGTATGTTTTTAGTTTTTGGTTTTTTTTTAAGTTTGTGAGGAATGAAACTGATCAAATACATAAACTGGATAACAAGATGTAGATAAATTGGGCTATGGGGTCAAACAGGTCAAGGAAGCTTATGAGGTGATGATGTAAAGCTGTTGTAGGGCCGATTTGATTCACAATAGAAGGGATCTCTGGGCAAAATGGATTAAATGAACAATAAGTTTGTGAAAGACAAGGGATTTCAGGTGCAAACTAGTTAATAGCAGACATAAACATGTAATAGCAAGCCATTAATCATGCTAGGAATAACTATAAGCTAATCAATACATAGAAATCAAACATTCCGGCCATACATAGAGGTATAAGACCCTCTAACTTCGGGAAATGGCTATCAGACTTTGGGGAAAACACATGAGACAAACTAACAACTCATAAACTATGCCGGAACGCCTAAACATAGTCTCTAAGTCATTGGGCACTTGGAAAAATAAGTGTTCATAGTTTTAGGCAAAGGGCTAGATCGGGACTAGGCCTCCTTGGTTCAACAAGATGATCAACAAATCGGTCAAAGAGAAAGTTTTATGGACAGAACTATGGGCAGCTTGTAGGTAGGTAGGGAAAACCATACATCCTACTTAACATACATAGAACTGATGAATAAAACTGAGCAACAATACCTTAGGTTACTAAAGAGCAGCTAAGAATTCTTTAGCATAACTAAGGGAGAAGAAAACATCAAGCTATGAAGATTCAGGGATTTTGAGGTGCCTCCATGGGCATATCTCAAAATCAATATTTACTGATCTATAGCAGCAAAAAATATGTAATATGAATGAGAACTAGGAGACAAAACACATTAAGAAGCACTATACCATTCTACCATGACAAGGAATCCATCAACAAGCCTTCACCATTCCTCAAAAGCATCCAAGAGGCAGTCCAAAAATCATAACTCAAGTGTATTCTTCAAAGCTCATATGACCAATGTATTAATTCTTCTCTCAAGTTCAGCCTCTGATTTACAATGAAACCCATGGAATAAATAGGCTTGAGGGAGGAAAACCTCATGGAGCAGCTAGCTATCCCATTGGCCAAGTCAAAATATCTAAACTTGTCCTTGAGGCTTTGCAAAGCCCAAGGCACAAAATATCCCATAAAATATCTAAAAAACTGCTAAAAACGGAAATTATATTGACTTTACATGATTTCCCAATGATAGAAATAGCTTAACGCACATTTGGGAAAAGCAGATTTTTGGAGTTCAAAAATTACAAAAATACTTCATATTTATGCCTGAAAAAGGTCCCCTGACTTGCTGAAGGCAAATGGCAGCCTTCCCGGTGTTGAAATGAGGCTCATGATGGCTCGTTGGAAATCTCTCTGTGTCTGCTTTCCAACGCAAGTGGAATCATCTCAATCTGATCTCTGAAAGTCCCTCAAAACTGTACCTGTGTGCAAAAACCCAGAAAATAGCAGGCTGCTGATATGGCGGGCAGAATGTGCAAAATGAGGCTGTTTTTCGCCAATTTGAGGGGGCGAATGATCTTCAAATGCCCTGAAAATTGCTGGAGACCTGCTCATGGAATTATGGCATCCATTGGTATCATCCTCCTCTCTTGACAACTCATCAAACTGAAATGGCGAATTTATGAGTTTTTGGCGAAAAACCCAAAAATGCCAAAAAACAAAAAGTTTCCGAAACAAGCCCAAAATTGGCATGCATGACCCTCAAGGGTCCATAGAAACATGCTCCGAAGCTGAAGCCAAAATATCAAGGGCTGATATGCTTTTTGCTTCCTTCCGTGCTAGGCGCCTCTCCTTCAACTTCTTCAATTTCTCTTGCGCTACCTTTAATTTTCGCCTGGCAAACTGATTTAGCTTCTGAAAGTGAAGAGTCCTTTTTCTCTGTAGCTCAAGATCCCTGTTTGCCTTCTCAAGCTTTGTTTCCAAATGCTGGTTAGCCCTCTCAAGCCATGCTTCCTTGTTTTCCTCAATTTCCTGCTCAAAGAGGGCAGTGAGAGGAAAGGCTTTGAATTGAGCTTGTTCTTCTGCTTTCTGTTTCTCCAAGGCTCTTCTAAGCCCGATGGTCCTAGGCCTCTTTCGCCTAGGCTGGTCTTCCTTCTCTTCATCATCAAACTCACCTATGAGCTCTTTAATTCTTACTTGTGCCTTTTCTGCCTCTTTCTTATACTTGATCGCCCTAGCCTCATGAATGGCTGCATGATACTTCATTTGTTTGTTTTCAACCTCCAAGAAGTGGTTGAAATTCCTCGCCCTTTGAAGATCTTCTTGTAACACCTCAATTTGCCCTTCTTTGTGAATGAGGAGGTTTTCAAGGATGCGGGCCTCATTATCACTGTCATTGCTTGGGATAGGGATGACAACTGATTTACCTCCATGCTTGGCACTTTCTCCAACTGCACTTTTGCCTTTGAATGCCAATCTAGCGCTCTTTCTCCTTGGCAAGCTAGAAGTTGTCTTTTTGGGCAATTTCCTCTTTTTAGGAACAGTTTTGGTCACTGTCAAGGAGGCAGCTTCAGCTTGCTGTCCTTCCTCAACATCGTGTCCAGCTTGTGGCTCAAAAGATGCTTCAATTGTTTGCTCAACCTGCTGCGCTTCAACCTCTGTCTGTTGCTGTTCATCAACCTCTAGCTGCTGTCCCTCTTACTGAATTTGATGTTGTTCATCAACCTCTAGCTGCTGTCCAATGATATCCAACTGCTGTTGTCCCTCAAAATCTGGCTGCTGCTGCTCATCATCCTCCTTTTCTCCCTGTGGCTCACTGCCCTCTCCTTCTCCCTGTTTACTTGGCTGCCCCGTGATTATCTTGAGTTTTTTAGGGGTAGGCCTACTAGATAAAGGCACTGGGCGATGGACAGGCAGAGTAGGAGACACATGAACAGGAGGGACAGTGGAGAAATCGGCATGGCTAATGAATGAATCCCATGAAACTCCTTTCTTCTCCAGCTGGTGTAAGAAAATGATTTTGATCAAGGAATGATGAAAGAGAGAAGGGATTTGCTGAGGTGGATCTTTCTTCTGGACAGTAGCTGCCATTTTCTCTATGCTTTTGGACAAAAAGTATGGAAGGTTTAATTGCCTGCTCCTGGTAAAATGCATCAACAAGCGAACATGATAGGAAAAAATTTGGCTAAACCTCCCTTCACAAGTGAAATATCTCATTATGGCTTTCATCAGCGGAGCATAACTGTCAAGAAGGTAGGAGAAAGGGAAAATAACAGTGATGGTTTCTCTATGTTCCGGCTTGATGAAAGGTTTATAATCCTCCAGATCAAGATGCGCTTGTTTAAACCACTTTTCACCATGATACGGGATCTTAGTAGCCTTGGATACATACCTTGGGGAGATTTTGAAGTCAAGACCTGCAAGCTGGAAGTGTTTGTCCTTGAATCTGAAAGCGCACAAATGTGTAAGTGGCGAGAAACTCTTGACTTCTTCTATCCTCTGACAGAAATCAAGACAACCTACTTCATGGAAATTGAAAAGCACTGATGGGTGAGCATTGATTTCTTCTATGGAGATAGGCTCATATCTCTTATGTGGTCCGCCTTTGTGATCTCGTTTTGGAGGCATTCTGACTTGAAACAAGCTTTGGAAGAGGCAAATTGCCTTCAATGTATGAAAAATGCTCTGCTGGATTGAAACTGGCCACTACACTGTTTGGATAGTTTAGACAATGTGGTTTTGAATAAAATGTAACAATGCTTCCTTGAATAAGCCACCTTTACACTTCTTAAAAAAAAAAGCCCTCCAACTCTGGATATACCTCAGCTAGGCAAACTTTTTAACAATGGTGCCATGTGTAAAAGATGGGGTAACTGCTTTGTAGATTCCCTGTGCACATTTTGAACAATCACCCCTCTTGTGAATTTGTTAGAGGCCAACCTACACTGGTATTTGTGTTTTCAAAACAAAACTCAAATATAAAAACCCTGCTTTTCAGGTCATTCACCTTGAAAAATACCTCTGTCAACAGATTTCTGTAGAGACCATACAGTGGAAAGAAAAGAGACCTTTGTGCCTCTGGCTTCAATGTTTAAAGTTTCAACCATCAACACTATGCCCTTTAGAAAGTGGCTCTGTTCACCTTCAGAAAAACTCTGTTCAACAATCTTCAGAATGATACAATGTAGTGCAATGAAAAAGCAGACTTAGTTTAGGTGAAAAATCAGTGCAACAGTGGTTTAGAGAACACACTCTCTGCTTTGTGAGTTTAAAAAGTTCACCAACACCTCTATACCCCTGCCTCCAATGTGAAACTCGATCCTCAACAACGCTGCCTTCCAGAAAATGGCCCTATTCACCTTCAGAAAAACCCTGTTTAACAAATCTTCAACATGATACAATATGGTTTCGGTAAAGGCAGACCCAAGTTAGATGTATAACCAATGCACAGTGTTTTTAGGAAACATACTCTCTGCTTGTGAGTTTAAGAGATCCACCCATACATATATACCCCTGTTTCCAATATTAACTTCAAACACTAACAACTCTGTTCTTCAGAAAAAGGCTCCTTTCCTTTGTGAAGTTTTAAGAAAACAAAACACTGCTTTTGTACTCCTGCCTCCAAAGTTAAAAACACATCAATGAAATCTGCCCTTCAATGTACCATTTATCCTTAGAGTCTCTTTGTCAATCAGCTTTTCAACATGATAATGTGGTGAAAAAAGAGGGCAGACCTTGATTAACAATACACAGTGCTTTATGAGGGACACTTTTTCTTGTGAAGTTATGAAATCAAACATCACCTGTATACCTCTGCCTTCAAAGTTTTAGATTTAACCACCAACAACCCTGCCTTCTAGAAAATGGCCCTATTCATCCTTAGAATCTCTCTGTCAACAATTCTTCACAATGATACAATGTAGTAAAAAAGAAGAAGCAGACCTAGGTTGGGTGTAAAATCAGTGCACACAGTGGTTTAGACAATACACTGTTTGCTTGTGAGTTTGAGAGATACACCAACACACTTATACCCCTGCCTCCAATGTTTAACTTCTCATCAACAAATTCTGCCTTTTTAATGTGCTGTCACCTTGGGAAATTCTCTGTTAACAAATTCACAGTGGGAGAATACAGTGAATGAAAGGCAATTTGCTTAAGTAGTGTGCTGTTGTGGGGGACTGTGAGGACAGTTTCTCCTTTTCAAAAATGGTCAAAGCCTTTTTAACCATGCATAGTTTCAAACCACGGCACACATGTTTTAAACTTGATTTTTCGAGATTTTCGAGGTAGGAGGCGAAGTACCTTTTGAATTTTTGAGGAGAAATCCTTTGGAGGAAACTTGAAATGCACCGGAACCCTCCAACACTGGCGCGGAAACCTTTGGAGAAAACCCGTCGCGCAGAGAAAAGCTTGTCGGGTCGGCCTGTCGTGTGGTCGGGCGGCCTTGTACAGGCACGTCGCGCCGACGAAGGGGCCCCGTGTAATTTGCTGCCCAGGCACGTCGCGCCAGAACCCAGGCACGTCGCGCAGCTTTTTCTAGGGCAAAACCCAATTTCCCACCCATTTTTGTTCTGATGGCAGAGGCAGGTGATTTTGCGTTGAAATCGACAATAGTTTCCCTCAACTTCATTCCTTTATATCAATCAAAACAAGACTTTAACTAAGTTTCCTCAAACTTTGGGAAATGAATGTTTGTTTGTTTCACCGTTTTTTCTTAAAATGAAGGATTTGGTTACGGAATATTAGTATAAACCCAAATATTACTCCTCGACCCCGAGTTGCAAACCGCTTTTCCTTCGAAGGACAAGGTCGGTTTGTAAATCCGTCTTTGCGCCTTTTGGCTCGACAGCCTTTTCTTTTTCTAAACTTTTGAATACAATGTACCAAGTTACCGATATAACTTTGAATTTTGGTTATGGCTTTCAATTTCAAAAGGCGCCCCTTTTTTCCAAAATGATTTCCTGCTTATAGGTGCATTACCTATGATGTATCTATCTTTTGAATGAGGAGAAAGATGCATTTGTTCCAAGCCCTAAACTGACAATTTTATCAAACCTCCTCCTTGTCCACTTATAGCATTGTATACCTTAGCAACTGTTTATTCAGCATGAGATGGCCTGTGTTCTTTCAAAGTGTTTGATGATTGCTGCTTCCAGGTGTTTCACCAGCTTCCCTTGGGACTGTAAGTGCGCTCTTTTGATGGCTTGCTTTCACACTATACTTCACTGTTTACTCAAAAGGATCTTCTTTAGGCTTCTGGGTAGGTGATAGTGAAATGCCTTTAACCATTTCTCTAAAGCAACTGCTCCTTTTGGTATCAATAGCATACATTATTCATAACATTTCCTTCTTTCCACTATAGGTACAGTCTGACAGATAGCTTTTTTGAAGAGGGAAATCAATACCTTTGCATCATAAACAGTAACACTTACCTGTGCAATGACTCCTATTCAGTTTTTGGTATCCTTCCACTGCTTTCTTGTATCAATCAGTTTCAGCAACCTGCAGTAGCTTTGGCCATCTACTCATGCATGGAGGAGGCTCTTCATCAGGTAAGGTATTTGAAGGTTTTTTAACAATTTTTTTCGAGACAGCCTTTCTCTGAAGGTGATGGTAAGTAAACCACTTGGAAAACATCGCCTTAGCATTCATCAAAATAGACTACTTTTTATGGCCGCAAAAACCCCAGCGTAGCACACTGTCTCCCTGCACTGTCCTAAGGGTGATTGAGATATTTGGCTTGTTCATCTCATGATTGATTACTTTGACAAATAGCCTTTGTGACTATGAAGGTCAGTGCTTTCTTTGAAAAATCAAGACCTTTCTCCTGCTTGTGTAATGGCATTGGTTAACATTTGTTCTTATTTGATCTTGTGGATAGACAGGGTACTTATGCTTTGGATTTTTCACCAATGACATGCCTTTCTTCATTTCATCAATTCACATGATTCTGAAAGTTTGAGATGAGCTCCTTTATCAAATCAGACTTTCCTTTCTTTTGAGCTAGCATATTGCAAGCTCCATTCCTGTTATGATCATCAATTACATTCATGAAACCTGAAGATATTGTTTCATTTGTCATAGCCAAATCAAACCCGGGATCTGCAATAATCTAAGTCAATATTTGCCTCGCGCCTCTCGCTTATGGATGAAGGGAGGCGCCCTCTAACCGCTTGTAAATGAAGGAGGTTCTCGGGCATGACAAATTTCCAGCCTTAAAGGCATAAAGGTGACCTTTTTTGCTGATTTTCTTGCGTCGTAGAAAGAGCCGTGAATTCCGTATGAGTAGCTTTCTGCTTTTGCGTATTTAAAAGGCGCAAGTTACATTTAGAAGCAGCTGTTCCTCTAACTGTAAACTCAAACATTTACTCCATGATATGAAATATATTTCCTGTCTTCGTAGAACCATAGAACACAGTGAAAAACCTACTAGTCAGCTTGAGAATGGGCTTCATGCAGTGCTGAGACCTAGGGAATATGAGTGGCGCGACTTAAGGCTGTTTGTTAATTTCATTTGCAAAGTAAGGGATCAATCATGGTAGGTTTGCTGCAGATGAAGGCTTTTTTGGCTTTTTTGATGATTGCCAAAGGTGAGGTGTCTTAAAACGCCACTTCCTAACATAGGGGAGACCTTTGAAACAGATATGGATTTGTCGCTATGTCGATGGGTGACCAATAAGGTCATCTTCAGATATGATTGGGGATAATGAGGTTTTGGTCATTATGGACCGAAAAGGCAGAGAGGCGGTGTTTGGGACGGTTTTCTCGATGACATAATGGAAAGGAAATCGCCGTAAAACTCACTGTATTACAATATCACTAACATGTAAAAAATACTGATGGCTAACAATGGCTCCATTTGGGGAGGGCAGCTCCTCATCAGGAGGTGTCCAGAATTCAGATCTTTGGCTTATGAAGACCAATGCCTTATCCATTGGCGCAAAATTTTACCCTTCTCTTGATGTTATTTCTGAAAAGTGACAGCATGGTTAATCATCAATGATACTTCTACCTACCCCACTATCTTTCCTAACATTTTTTCTTCTCTTTGGCGCATTTGAACTAGCAGCCTTTTGACAATGCATATTTTTTCTTTTTGCAAAATGAACCTATCTATTTCTACTCTTATATCTGCCAGGAGTTCAGATTAAGCTGATGAACTCCTTCATTTCTCTACCTAAAACTAGATCGACTGTCAAGATTAAGCAGTTTGACAGGATTTCATTCTCTAATCTACAACATGAAATTCAAAAAATGATCAAATCAGGATTAGGCAGTCTGATTTGTCATGCATTTGCGGCATAAAAGACAAGCTGCACACAAATGTTATTCTGCAATAAAAAAGGAAAATAGACAAGCGGGGCTAAGATGTACAATGTGTTTTTCATCCCTCGCTTTCTCTCTTTGGTTCTGTTTTAGGCATGTGGAACCAGAATCTCTCCCTAATCTAAGCTCTGTGATAAGTCAATCTTACACAATGTTGACTATCTTGGCGCTCACTAACTTATCAGCAAATAGATTTAAACATGCTCAGCTATGATTAGGCTAGATAGCTGAACAAGACATTGAAGCACCAGCAGCGGCATTTAGACTTGCTCGCTTTCCGAAAGACTATTTTTTTGGAACATGGGGCCTTTGTTCTATCTTCACTTGCCCTTTTTCTGCTTTTTACTGTTTTTGACTTTCCTATCTTTTACTGTTTTTGATTTTTCTATTTTTTTCAATATTTCAAACAATGGTATGTACAATGACTGAAAGTGTTTCAAACTCAAAAATCTTGGAAATGACGGAATTTCAGCATCTTATCCTCGTAAGGATCTCCTCTCACTCTTGGCCCACTTAACTCTTGAAAAGAAAAATTTGGGAAATTTTCTCTCTCTAACATGACATAGGGATTCATGCAAGAATCTCTAAACAACCCAGTATCTTCCCTTTGTACCTCTCTGAATATCTGATTTCCACTCCTTTCCTTACTGTATGCTTTCTTCAAGTAATGCATGTATTCTTGGTCATTCTTAAAATAGATAATGACATCATCAAGGTATGCACAGATGCAGAAATTTAAAACTGGGAACATGGCCTTCATGAACATATTTCTGATATTGGGTGGTTTAGCAATTTTGATCTTGAAATCAGATTTACCTCCCGCAAACTGGAAAAAATCATTAAGTTGTCTACTTTGTAAAGGAATTTGATGATTATGATCTGAAAGATGATCTTGCAAGAATACATCATTAGAAACATGTTCAATTGGTGAATCACGATCTTGAGTAGAACAAACATGATTTTTGTTATATGGAGATGCAGTATTATTCCTAAAATCAAAGCGTATTCTATGGCCACTAAGCTCGATCATTTCGCCTTGTCTCGCTTGTTGTGTTTGTTTCTGTTAAAGTTGTTCTTTGGGGAAAAGGTAGTGATACAATGTTTTCCTTTGTTTTCCCCGTAAAATTTTAGGCATGATGAGACTCCTCGTATTTGTTAATTTCAAGTTCTTCATGAAAATGTAACATGAGCCAATTTCGTAGGGTTCAGTATGTCAGATTATAACCGCTATCCCGTTCATAAAACTACTACTTTTCAAGATGTTGAGTCATCGAAGTAGTGGTCGTTTTTATTTGCAGTAGGAGGGTCACATGATGGTAAATCTTTGAGGTATGGTAGAAACATCAAACTACCTTTCTCCCGGGTTCCAAATAGGTTTATGATGTGAAGGTCTTCTAAAGCTTTTACCCGGAAGAAATTTCCACAAGTTACTGCTGGTGTTTGATTAAAGCTAGAGCAATTTGCTTGATAGTACATGAGGGTTTGTGCTTCTTGCTCTAATCCTACTTTGGGGAGGGGAAATTTACTTTCCTCAAGAGACAGCTGTTCATGATCATGGTAGTTTTGAGTGTCCAGTTCATCATAAGGTACCAGGGACAACTGATGTGGTGGATCTAAGTCTTTATCAGTTTCTTTTGACTCTTCTTCCATGTTTACATCAATATGCATAATGAAAGAGTTTAGGTCGGACCACAAAGAACACATTGGAATGTTATCTGGCCTATCTTGACTGCTGATCATGTATTTCATGTGTGATTCGCGGTACAATATTCTAGTCTGACCAAACACAGGAATGGTGGCATATGACATGTCTAGTTGGATGTTCCCTTGAAGTTTGGCTCCCCAAGATCTGGATAGAAGCATCCCGTACTTGGGAGGAATGTCCGCCACTACTATATCCATGATTAGATGTTTAGCGGGTATTTGGGCCAGACTAAAACAAAGGTCTTTGATCAAACCCAGGCATTGGACTCTGCTTGAATCAAATGAATACAAGTCTTTGTATGGCCTTGTTATTTCCAAGCCTAATCTTTCCATTACTACCTTTGGCATAAGATTATGCGAGACGCCGGAGTCTAGCATGGCATTGTGGAGGATTTGGTCATGGATGTTTAGGCTAATGTAAAATGGAAGAGTAACTCCCTCTTGGAATTTTCCCTCTACCTTTGGACCAAACAATACTTCAGGAATGTCATCAGTGAGATTAACAGTGTTTGCATCATTCCCTAGATTTAAGACTTTTAGTACTTGGGATTTATAAGAGTTTTGGGCAATAAGTTCAGTGAGAGGCATGGTGATTTTGATTTTAGCGATTTCGCCTTCAAAGCTAAAAGGCACTTGAAGTTTAGATATGTTTGTTTCAGCTCTTTCAGCTGAGACCTTGTCTATGTTCTGAGCTTGTTGGCCTTGTTTAGGGATTTTGTTTGCCATAGTTGTTTTGGTGACCTTTGTAGAAGTATCAGGAGTATATGAGAGAGGACTAGTTTGGGTAACTTTAGCTTGGCTTTGATCAACCTTTTCAACCTTGATTTTGTCACTGCTTGATGATTTTTTGAGGATGGTATCTGGAGTTTTAGTAGTATCAGAGTTACCTTTCTTGACATTATCTTGGTTTCTTTTGCTTCTAAGGTCATATTGCCTGTGGGCTTCTTCAATAGCATTTTGAAATTCTATGGCAGGGTCATCAGGATCCTCATAATTGGTCTCATCTTGATCAGGCGAAAAGAAGGCTTGTTCTTCTTCGATGAGGTACACCTCACCTTCATTGTCAGACCCTATGAGGTTTAAATGATGTTCATCAAGAGGTTCTGAGTCCCTATCATCTTCTTCCACATAGTTTTCATTGAATGGTGGCCTGATCTGTTGGTCATTATCCCTTGGTCTGTTTTGGGGCCGTTCCCTCCTAAAGTTTTGGTTTCGGTTTCTGATTGGAGGGTTTGGCTGGTTGTCCCTAACAGGAGCTTTTTCATTGATCTTTTCCCACATTTTAGCCATGGATTTGACTAAGTCATCTATTCTGGGATCTAGGGAAGGTGACGAAGTGGAGACCTCATCTCTATATGTGACCTTCCTCTCTAACCTAGTCCTGGCTCTCTTTTCAGCTAAGTTGGCATCTGCTTTTATAGCTATTTGTTGCATTTCCTCCAAGGTAGGTGGATCTTTATCCCTCAGATGATATGTCATGTCCGGATCAAAACCCTCAAGAAATTTTGCCAAAGCTAAACCAAGTGGAGGTTTGAAATGAGGTGGGAGGGAGTTATATACACTGTTGAACCTAGTACAGTAAGCTTGGACACTTTCCCCATTTTCCCGTTTCAGGCTGTTATATTCTGACAGGATTTGAATGGGGTTTCTTCGGATTTCCCACCGGTTTCTGAAAACTTGATGTAGTTCTGGGATATCATGGATACTGTTTGGAGCTAAGCTTTTGAACCATGCTTTGGGTTCACCACCAAGACTTTGGGCAAATATTATCATTCTGACAGTCTCGTCTTGTACCTCTAGGTATTCATAAGCATCAGTCATTCTACTTATATGTTGTTGAGGTGTGGTGGTGTCTTCTCCAGTAAAGTGTGGGATTTTGTCTTGATATTTATTTGGGAGAGGAGCTAAAGGTGGTGGCAACAGCAAAGGTGCGTACCAGGCTGCCATGACTGGAGCTAATGGATGATGTACAAGATGAGGATTAGTAGGCTGAAATGAAGTGGTTTGAACAGTGGTTGTTTGACCAGGTGTGGCGGATGAACTTGGACTAGTGATCTGGTTTTGAGAAGATCTGAGATGATAGGAGCCGAATTGATAAATAAGCTGGAAATCAGGAGGAGTGGTGGGTGAAGCTTCTCTAATAGGACTCTGAGGTGGGTTTAGGGGTTCAAGATCGTCAAAGTTTATCTTACTATCTGATTTGCTTCGGGGAAGAGCGTGTGATGACTCTAGTTCCAAAGGTGAACCTAGTAGGATATGGCGATGTTTAGGCACAGATCTTGTTCTACGGATGGGTCTACCAGTAGCTAGATGATCAGTTTCAGAAGCTTGCCACAGAATCTTTTCTGGGTCATCTACTATGATAGGGGGATTTGGGTCTGGATGGGCTTTGGTATTGATTCTTCGTGAAGCCATATTTTAGATCCAGAGTTTAGAGAGAATGATATTGGTGAATGTTCTGGATGAGTGATTTCTCTAAAGTTATACTAAGGCGAAGGATGGTCAAAAATAAAAAGGATGGATTAGTGGAGTCGCCAGGTGAAAAATGGGTTGTTCTTATGAAGATAGCTATGGTCCACCAACAATAACTATTCTGAGAATGTTTTTGGATTTTCTGAGTTTTATGTGCAGCCTATGGTTTGTTAAAGTATCCTAGACTTGTTTCAACACTTTGCTAGGGTGATGAGAACAAAAATATTTTACTCTAAAAAATGAGTCTATGGACTGCTTGCTTGTTTATGGTACCTAAAGGACCAAAGAGTCTATAAGAGTTTGTTGGACTATTATGTACTCAGTGTCTTACCATCTCCCGCTATGTTAGTGAGTGATGGGAAAGGTCTTTGATAGTAGCCTAGAGTTTGGTGAAATAGTAAGGCTTACTAGAAGTTAGTGGAGTCGCCAGGTGGAAAATCAGTTGTTTTGAGGTATATGTGTATGGTCCACCACCAATACTAACAAAAACCAATCTAAGGGAGTTATTTTTGGGTTTTTTTGAGTTTTGCGTGTCCCAGGCTGGGGACACTTCATAACCAATTTTATCATTTTCCGTTGGTGAGCAGAGAAGACAACGAGACTTTGGCCTCGTTTTCCACCGAGATTTGAAGAGTCCTTAAGGGAATGTGATGCTGACTGTCCCAACGTATCCCATTGTGGTGGTCCCGTGATTTGGCCGATTGGTGAGCCAAATGACGATGTAACATCAAACCAAGCTTTGGAGCCCGAGGACCTAGCCTTCCTGGACTCAGAGAGGGCTCTCTCTATATGTGTAAAAGATATCGATGTGTTTGCTTATGGTGTTTTTGATATTAGGCTAGTTATGAAGTGAGTTTTTGATTTTTTTTGGTTTTTTTAAGTTTGTGAGGGATAAAACTGATCAAAGATATAAACTGGATAACAAGATGTAGATAAATGTATTGAATGTATAATGCAGAAGATAAATACTAGTGCTAGTGAACCCAGAATTAGTAGAGGGATCACAAAAAGATTAAGTGGACAAGTTGGTGAAAGATAAGGATTTCAAGTGTAACTAGTTAATATGCATAACAACATGTAATAGCAAGCCATTAATCATGCTAAGTATAACTATGAGCTAATTAACACATAGAAATCAAACATTCCAGCCATACATAGAGGTATAAGACCCTCTAACTTCGGGAAATGGCTATCAGACTTTGGGGAAAACATATAAGACAAACTAACAACTCATAAACTATGCCGAAACGCCTAAACATAGTCTCTAAGTCATTGGGCACTTGGACAAATAAGTTTTCATAGTTTTAGGCAAAGGGCTAGATCGGGACTAGGCCTCCTTGGTTCAACAAAATGATCAACAAATCAGTCAAAGAGAAAGCTTTATGGACAGAACTATGGGCAGCTGATAGGTAGGTAGGGCAAACCATACATCCTACTCAACATACATGGAACTGATGAATAAAACCTAGCAACAACACCTTAGGTTACTAAAGAGCAGCTAAGAATTCTTTAGCATAACTAAGGGAGAAGAAAACATCAAGCTATGAAGATTCAAGGATTTTGAGGTGCCTCCATGGGCATATCTCAAAATCAATCTTTACTGATCTATAGCAGCAAGAAAAATGAATTATGAGTGAAAACTAGAAGACAAAACACATTAAGAAGCACTATACCATTCTACCATGTCAAGGAATCCATCAACAAGCCTTCACCATTCCTCAAAAGCATCCAAGAGGCGGTCCAAAAATCATAACTCAAGTGTATTCTTCAAAGCTCATATGACCAATGCATTAATTCTTCTCTCAAGTTCAGCCTCTGATTTACAATGAGAACCATGGAATAAATAGGCTTGAGGAAGGAAAACCTCATGGAGCAACTAGCTATCCCATTGGCCAAGTCAAAATATCTAAACTTGTCCTTGAGGCTTCGCAAAGCCCAAGGCACAAAATATCCCATAAAATATCTAAAAAACTGCTAAAAACGGAAATTATATTGACTTTACATGATTTCCCAATGATAAAAATAGCTTAACGCACATTTGGGAAAAGCAGATTTTTGGAGTTCAAAAATTACAAAAATACTTCATATTTATGCCTGAAAAAGGTCCCCTGACTTGCTAGATGCGAATGGCAGCCTTCCCGATGTCGAAATGAGGCTCATGATGGCTCGTTGGAAAGCTCTCTGTGTCTGCTTTCCGGCGCAAGTGGAATCATCTCAATCTGATCTCTGAAAGTCCCTCAAAACTGTACCTGTGCGCAAAAACCCAGAAAATAGCAGACTGCTGATATGGCGGGCAGAATGTGCAAAATGAGGCTATTTTTTGCCAATTTGAGGGGGCGAATGATCTTCAAATGCCCTGAAAATCGCTGGAGACCTGCTCATGGAATTATGGCATCCATTGGTATCATCCTCCTCCCTTGAAAACTCATCAAACTGAAATGGCGAAATTATGAGTTTTTGTCCAAAAACCCAAAAAATGCCAAAAAACAAAAAGTTGCCGAAACAGGCCCAAAATTGGCATGCATGACCCTCAAGAGTCCATAGAAACATGCTCTGAAGCTGAGGCAAAAATATCAAGGGCTGATATGCCTTTCCCTTCCTTTCGTGCTAGGCACTTCCCCTTCACCTTCTTCAGCTTTTCTTGTGTTGCCTTTAGTTTGCGTCGGGCAAATTGATTTAGCTTTTGGAAGTGGTGTGTCCTCTTCCTCTGCAGCTCAAGATCCCTATTTGCCTTCTCAAGCTTTAATTCCAAATGCTGGTTAGCTCTCTCCAGCCATGCTTCTTTGTTTTCCTCAATTTCCTTCTCAAGGAGGGCAGTGAGAGGAAAGGCTTCGAAATGAGCTTGTTCTTCTGCTCTCTGTTTCTCCAAGGCTCTTCTAAGCCCGATGGTTCTAGGCCTCTTCCGCCTAGGCTGGTCTTCCTCCTCTTCATCATCAAACTCGCCAATCAGCTCTTCAATTCTTGCTTGTGCCTTTTCCGCCTCTTTCTTATACTTGATCGCCCTTGCCTCATGAATGGCTGCATGATACTTCATTTGTTTGTTTTCAACCTCCAAGAAGTGGTTGAAATTCCTCGCCCTTTGAAGATCTTCTTGTAACACCTCAATTTGACCTTCTTTGTGAATGAGGAGGTTTTCAAGGATGCGGGCCTCATTATCACTGTCATTGCTTGGGATAGGGATGACAGCTGATTTACCTCCATGCTTGGCACTTTCTCCAACTGTACTTTTGCCTTTGAATGCCAATCTAGCACTTTTTCTCCTTTGGCAAGCTAGAAACTGTCTTTTTGGGCGATTTCCTCTTTTTAGGAACAGTTTTGGTCACTGTCAAGGAAACAGCTTCAGCTTGCTGTCTTTCCTCAACATTCTGTCCAGCTTGTGGCTCAAAAGGAGCTTCATTTGTTTGCCCAACTTGCTGTTTCTCAACTGATGTATGCTGCTGTTCCTCCTCTTGTACCTGCTGTTGCTCATCAAATTCTAGTTGCTGCTGTTCCTCTTCTTGTATCTGTTGCTGACCTTCAAATTCTAGCTGCTGCTGCTCACTAATCTCTAACTGCTGCTGTCCCGCAAAATCTGGCTGCTGCTGCTCACTGCCTTCTTTTTCTCCCTGTGGTTCACTGCCCTCTCCTTCTCTCTGTTCACTTGGCTGCCCAGTGGTCATCTTGAGATTTTTAGGGGTAGGCCTACTAGATAAAGGCACTGGGCGATGGACAGGCTGAGTAGGAGACACATGAACAGGAGGGACAGTGGCGAAATCGGCATGGCTAATGAATGAATCCCATGAAACCCCTTTCTTCTCCAGCTGGTGTAAGAAGATAATTTTGATCAAGGAATGATGAAAGAGAGAAGGGATTTGCTGAGGTGGAGCTTTCTTTTGGACAATAGCTGCCATTTTCTCTATGCTTTTGGACAAAAAGTATGGAAGGTTTAATTGCCTGCTTCTAGTAAAATGCATCAACAAGCGAACATGATAGGCAAATATTTGGCTAAACCTCCCTTCACAAGTGAAATATCTCATTATGGATTTCATCAGCGGAGCATAACTGTCAAGAAGATAGGAGAAAGGAAAAATAGCAGTGATGGTTTCCCTATGTTCAGGCTTGATGAAAGGTTTATAATCTTCCAGATCAAGATGCGCTTGTTTAAACCACTTTTCACCATGATACGAGATCTTGGTAGCCTTGGATACATACCTTGGGGAGATTTTGAAGTCAAGACCTGCTAACTGGAAGTGTTTGTCCTTGAATCTCAAAGCGCACAAATGTGTAAGTGGCGAGAAACTCTTGACTTCTTATATCCTCTGACAGAAATCAAGACAGCCTACTTCATGGAAATTGAAAAGCACTGATGGGTGAGCATTGATTTCTTCTATGGAGATAGGCTCATATCTCTTATGTGGTCCGCCTTTGTGATCTCGTTTTGGAGGCATTCTGACTTGAAACAAGCTTTGGAAGAGGCAAACTGCCTTCAATGTATGAAAAATGCTCTGTTGGATTGAAACTGGCCACTACACTGTTTGGATAGTTTAGACAATGTGGTTTTGAATAAAATGTAACAATGCTTCCTTGAATAAGCCACCTCTACACTTCTTAAAAACAGTCCTTCAACTCTGGATACACTTCAGCTATGTAACCTTTTTAACAATGGTACCATGTGTAAAATATGGGGTAACTGCTTTGTAGATTCCCTGTGCACAGTTTTGAACAATCACCCCTCTTGTGACTTTGTTAGAGGCCAACCTACACTGTTATTTGTTTTTTCAAACAAAACTTGAATATAAAAACCCTGCTCTTCAGGTCATTCACCTTGAAAAATACCTCTGTCAACAGATTTCTGTAGAGACCACACAGTGGAAAGAAAGGAGACCTTTGTGCCTCTGGCTTCAATGTTTAAAGTTTCAACCATCAACACTATGCCCTTTAGAAAGTGGCTCTGTTCACCTTCAGAAAAACTCTGTTCAACAATCTTCAGAATGATACAATGTAGTGCAATGAAAAAGCAGACTTAGTTTAGGTGAAAAAATCAGTGCAACAGTGGTTTAGAGAACACACTCTCTACTTTGTGAGTTTAAAAAGTTCACCAACACCTCTATACCCCTGCCTCCAATGTGAAACTCGATCCTCAACAACGCTGCCTTCCAGAAAATGGCCCTATTCACCTTCAGAAAAACCCTGTTTAACAAATCTTCAACATGATACAATATGGTTTCGGTAAAGGCAGACCCAAGTTAGATGTATAACCAATGCACAGTGTTTTTAGGAAACATACTCTCTGCTTGTGAGTTTAAGAGATCCACCCATACATCTATACCCCTGTTTCCAATATTAACTTCAAACACTAACAACTCTGTTCTTCAGAAAAAGGCTCCTTTCCTTTGTGAAGTTTTAAGAAAACAAAACACTGCTTTTGTACTCCTGCCTCCAAAGTTAAAAACACATCAATGAAATCTGCCCTTCAATGTACCATTTATCCTTAGAGTCTCTTTGTCAATCAGCTTTTCAACATGATAATGTGGTGAAAAAAAAAAAAAAAAAAGGGCAGACCTTGATTAACAATACACAGTGCTTTATGAGGGACACTTTTTCTTGTGAAGTTATGAAATCAAACATCACCTGTATACCTCTGCCTTCAAAGTTTTAGATTTAACCACCAACAACCCTGCCTTCTAGAAAATGGCCCTGTTTCACCCCTCAGAATCCCTCTGTCAACAAATCTTCAGAATGATACAATACAGTGCAAGGAAGAAACAGACTTAGCTTGGGTGAAAAAATCAGTGCAACAGTGGTTTAGAGAACACACTCTCTGCTTTGTGAGTTTAAAAAGTCCACCAACACCTCTATATCCCTGCCTCCAATGTTTAACTTCTCATCAACAAATTCTGCCTTTTTAATGTGCTGTCACCTTGGGAAATTCTCTGTTAACAAATTCACAGTGGGAGAATACAGTGAATGAAAGGCAATTTGCTTAAGTAGTGTGCTGTTGTGGGGGACTGTGAGGACAGTTTCTCCTTTTCAAAAATGGTCAAAGCCTTTTTAACCATGCATAGTTTCAAACCACGGCACACATGTTTTAAACTTGATTTTTCGAGATTTTTCGAGGTAGGAGGCGAGCACTTTGAATTTTTTGAGGAGAAATCCTTTGAGAAACTGAATGCACCGAATCCTCCAACACCGGCGTGGCAACTCTTGGGAGAAAACCGTCGCGCAGAGAAAAGTCATTGTCGGCCTGTCGTGTGGCTCATGCCTTGTACAGCACGCCGCGCCAACGCATGTGCACGTCCGCGCCGACGAAGGGGCCTCGTGTAATTTGCTGCCCATATAACGTCGCGCCAAATCCCAGGCACGTCGCGCTGCCTCTGAGTGCAAACCTGTGAATCTTCGACCAGTTTTTCTTGCTTGTTTGATGCTGTGGAGGCACGAGGGTGATTTTTGTTTTGAAATTGACAATATTTTCCCTCAATTTCATTCCTTTATATCAATTCAAAACAAGCCCTTAACGGTCTTCAAACTTTGGGAAATGAATTTTGGTTTGTTTTGACTCTGTTTTGTCTTAAAACAGTGGGTTTGTCATTTTAACATATAAACCCAAATATTCACTCTGACCTCGAGCTGAAAACTGCTTTTCCTTTGAAGGACAAGGCTGGTTTTGTAAATCCGTCTTTACAGTCTTTGGCCTTTGACAGCTTCTCTAAACTTTGAATACAACAGGTACCAAGTTACTGATATAACTTTGAATTTTGGTTATGGTTTCTCAATTTCAAAAGGCGCCCATTTTTTCCAAAATGATTTCCTGCTTATAGGTGCATTACCTATGATGTATCTATCCTTTGAACGAGGAGAAAGATGCATTTGTTCCAAGCCCTAAACTGACAATTTTTATCAAACCTCCTCCTTGTCCACTTATAGCATTGTATACCTTGGCAACTGTTTATTCAACATGAGATGGCCTGTGTTCTTTCAAAGTGTTTGATGATTGCTGCTTCCAGGTGTTTCACAAGCTTCCCTTGGGACTGTAAGTGCGCTCTTTTGATGGCTTGCTTTCACACTATACTTCACTGTTTACTCAAAAGGATCTTCTTTAGGCTTCTGGGTAGGTGATAGTGAAATGCCTTTAACCATTTCTCTAAAGCAACTGCTCCTTTTGGTATCAATAGCACACATTATTCATAACATTTCCTTCTTTCCACTATAGGTACAGTCTGACAGATAGATTTTTTGAAGAGGGAAATCAATACCTTTGCATCATAAACAGTAACACTTACCTGTGCAATGACTCCTATTCAGTTTTTGGTATCCTTCCACTGCTTTCTTGTATCAATCAGTTTCAGCAACCTGCAGTAGCTTTGGCCATCTACTCATGCATGGAGGAGGCTCTTCATTAGATAAGGTGTTTGAAGTTTTTTTAACAATTCTTTTTCGAGACAGCCTTTCTCTGAAGGTGATGTTAAGTAGACCACTTGGAAAACATCAGTCTAAGCATGTTCACTTGCAAGCATCATGGTGTGTCAGCAGAAACCCTAGCCAGAGAAATACTGTCTCCCTGCATTATCCTAAAGGTGAATTAGACATTTGGCTTGTTCATCTCATGATTGATTATTTTAACAAACAACCTTTGTGACTATGAAGGTCAGTGCTTCCTTGAAAAAAACCAAGCACTTTCTCCTGCCTGTGTAATGGCATTGTTTAATTGGTTATATCTGCTCTATATTTTCTATTCTGATCTGTATTGGTGACAGGTACTTATGCTTTGGAATTTTCACCAATGACATGCCTTTCTTCATTTCATCAATTCACATGATTTTGAAAGTTTGAGATGAGCTCCTTTATCAGACCAAACTCCCCTTTCCTTTGAGCTAGCAAATTTCCACTATATTCCTGTTATGATCATCAGTCATATTCATAAAACCTGGAGTCCCTGTTTCATTTGTTGCAGTTCAAATCAAACCTGGATATTTGCAATCATCTAAGTCAATATTTGCCCGCGCCCTCTGCTTATGGATGAAGGAGGCGCCCTAACCCTCTGCTTGTAAATGAAGGAGGTTCTGGCCCTTGAAAATTTACCAGTTTGCTGAGACAGTGGTGACCTTTTTCCTGTGATTTTCATGCTGGAAAGAGTTGTGAATTCCAGATGAGTAGCTTTCTGTTTTGCAGACATATCTAAAGGCTCAAGTTACATTTAGAAGCAGCTGTTCCTCTAACTGTAAACTCAAACATTTACTCCATGAGATGAAATCTGTTTCCTGTCTTTGTAGAACCATAGAACACTGTGAAAAACCTAATAGTCAGCTTGAGGTTGGGTTTTATGCAGTGCTGAGATCTAGGGGACATAAGTGGCGCGACTCAGGGCTGCTTGTTAATTTCATTTGCAAAGTAAGAGGTCAGTCATGGTAGGCCTGTTGCAGATGGAGGCTTTTTGGCTTTTTGGTGATTGCCAAAGGTGAACTGTCCTAAAACGCCACTTCCTAACATAGGGGAGACTTTTGAAACAGATGTGGATTTGCCTTTTAAAGCTGATGGGCAGACCAATAAGGCTGAAGCTAGATATGATTGTGATAATGAGGTTTTGGTTTTGCCAGGGGTGGACTGAATAGGTAGAGAGGCGAAAAAAGTTTTGGGAGGGTTTTCTGGATGACATATTGACATAAGGAAATCAGTTTCTAGAAAACTCAGCTGTAGATATAGTCATCACTAACATAAAATACTGATACAATGTTATTCCATTTGGGAGGGCATTCCTCATCAGAGGTGTCCGTACCCGCATTTTTGGCTTATGAAGACCAAAGGCTTTATCCATTGGCGAAAATTTACCTTCTTCTCTTGATGTTATTTCGAAAAGTGACAAAGATGGTTAACATATATCAAAAATGAGATACTTACCTACCCCACTTCCCCACTATCTTCCTAACATTTTTCTTCTTTCACGCATTTGAGGAGGCAAAATTTTCTTTATAATGCATAGTTTTTCTTTTTGCAAAATGAACCTATCTATTTCTACTCTTATATCTGCCAGGAGTTCAGATTAAACTGATGAACTCCTTCATTACTCTACCTATGCTAGATCGACTGTCAAGATTAAGCAGTTTGACAGGATTTTGTTCTCTAATCTAAAACATGAAATTCAAAATGATCAAATCAGGATTAGACAGTCTGATTTGTCATGCATTTGCGGCATAAAAGACAAGATGCACACAAATATTATTTTGCAACAAAACGAAAACTAGACAAGCGGGTTTAAGATGTACAATGTATTTTTCATCCCTCGCTTCTCTCTTTGGTTCTGTTTTAGGCATGTGGAACCAGAATCTCTCCCTAATCTAAGCTCTGTGATAAGTCAATCTTACACAATGTTGACTATCTTGGCGCTCACTAACTTATCAGCAAATAAATTTAAACATGCTCAACTATGATTAGGCTAGATAGCTGAACAAGACATTGAAGTACCAGCAGCAGCATTTAGACTTGCTCGCTTTCCGAAAGACTATTTTTGGAACATGGGGCCTTTGTTCTATCTTCACTTGCCCTTTTTCTGCTTTTTACTGTTTTTGACTTTCCTATCTTTTACTGTTTTTGATTTTTCTATTTTTTTCAATATTTCAAACAATGGTATGTACAATGACTGAAAGTGTTTCAAACTCAAAAATCTTGGAAATGACGGAATTTCAGCATCTTATCCTCGTAAGGATCTCCTCTCACCCTAGGCTCACTTAACTCTTGAAAAGAAAAATTTGGGAAATTTTCTCTCTCTAACATGACATAGGGATGCAAGAATCTCTAAACAGCCCGGTATCCTCCCTCTGTACCTCTCTGAATATCTGATTTCCACTCCTTTCCTTGCTGTATGCTTTCTTCAGGTAATGTATGTACTCTTGATAATTCTTGAAATAGATAGTGACATCATCAAGGTATGTAACAACACAGAAATTTAACACTGGGAACATGGCCTTCATGAACAGATTTCTGATATTGGGTGGTTTAGCAATTTTGAACTTGAAATCAGATTTACCTCCCGCAAACTGGAAAAAATCTTTAAGTTGTCTACTTTGCAAAGGAATCTGATGATTATGATCTGAAAGATGATCTTGTAAGAGTACATGATTAGAAACATTTTCAATTGGTGAATCATGATCTTGAGTAGAAAAAACCTGATTTTTGTTATATGGAGATGCAGTATTATTTCTAAAATCAAAGCAAATTCTATGGCCACTAGTTTTCTCCTTGATCATTTCAGTTTGTCTCAGTTTACTGTGTTTGTTTCTGTTAAAGTTGTTCTTTGGGGAAAAGGTAGTGATACAATGTTTTCCCTTGTTTTTCCTATAGAAACTAGTATTTTGCATGAGATTCCTGATTTTAGCATTTCTAAGTTCTTCATGAAAGGACAAAATATGAGCCAATTTCAGTAGCTCAGGTATGCCGGGATTATAACTGTCATCCTTGCTTATAAGAAGTTCATCTGGCATTTTCTCAAGATGTTGAGCTACTGAGGTTATGGTCAAAGTTTCATTTGCAGTAGGAGGGTCACATGATGGTAAATCTTTGAGGTATGGTAGAAACATCAAACTCCCTTTCTCCCGGGTTCCAAATAGGTTTGTGATGTGAAGGTCTTCTAAAGCTTTTACCCGGAAGAAATTTCCACAAGTTACTGCTGGTGTTTGATTAAAGCTAGAGCAATTTGCTTGATAGTACATGAGATTTTTTGCTTCGTGCTCTAATCCTACTTGGGAGAGGGGAAACTTACTTTCTTCAAGACACAGCTGTTCATGGTCATGGTAGTTTTGAGTGTCCAGTTCATCATAAGGTACCAGGGATAACTGATGTGGTGAATCTAAGTCTATGTCAGTTTCTTCTGACTCTTCCTCCATGTTTACATCAATATGCATAATGAAAGAGTTTAAGTCGGAGCGCAAGGAACACATTGGAATGTTATCTGGCCTATCTTGGCTGCTAATCATGTATTTCATGTGTGATTCGCGGTAGAGTATCCTGTTCTGACCAAACACAGGAATGGTGGCATATGACATGTCCAATTGAATATTCCCTTGGAGTTTGGCTCCCCAAGATCTAGATAGAAGCATCCCATACTTGGGAGGAATGTCTGCCACTACTATATCCATGATTAGATGTTTCGCGGGTATTTGGGCCAGACTAAAGCAAAGGTCTTTGATTAAACCTAGGCATTGGACTCTGCTTGAATCAAATGAGTATAAGTCTTTATATGGTCTTGTGATTTCCAAGCCTAATCTTTCCATAACTACTTTCGGCATAAGATTATGCGAGGCGCCGGAGTCCAGCATGGCATTGTGGAGGATTTGGTCGTGGATGTTTAGGCTAATGTAAAATGGAAGAGTAGCTCCTTCTTGGAATTTTCCCTCTACCTTTGGACCAAACAATACTTCAGGAATGTCATCAGTGAGATTAACAGTGTTTGCATCATTTCCTAGATTTAATACCTTTAGTACTTGGGATTTATAAGAGTTTTGGGCAATGAGTTCAGTAAGAGGCATGGTGATTTTTATTTTAGCGATTTCGCCTTCAAAGCTAAAAGGCACTTGAAGTTTAGATATGTTTGTTTCAGCTCTTTCAGCTGAGACCTTGTCTATGTTCTGAGCTTGTTGGCCTTGTTTAGGGATTTTGTTTGCCATAGTTGTTTTGGTGACCTTTGTAGAAGTATCAGGAGTATATGAGAGAGGACTAGTTTGGGTAACTTTAGCTTGGCTTTGATCAACCTTTTCAACCTTGATTTTGTCACTGCTTGATGATTTTTTGAGGATGGTATCTGGAGTTTTAGTAGTATCAGAGTTACCTTTCTTGACATTATCTTGGTTTCTTTTGCTTCTAAGGTCATATTGCCTGTGGGCTTCTTCAATAGCATTTTGAAATTCTATGGCAGGGTCATCAGGATCCTCATAATTGGTCTCATCTTGATCAGGCGAAAAGAAGGCCTGTCCTTCTTCGGTGAGGTACACCTCACCTTCATTGTCAGACCCTATGAGGTTTAAATGATGTTCATCAAGAGGTTCTGAGTCCCTATCATCTTCTTCCACATAGTTTTCATTGAATGGTGGCCTGATCTGTTGGTCATTATCCCTTGGTCTGTTTTGGGGCCGTTCCCTCCTAAAGTTTTGGTTTCGGTTTCTGATTGGAGGGTTTGGCTGGTTGTCCCTAACAGGAGCTTTTTCATTGATCTTTTCCCACATTTTAGCCATGGATTTGACTAAGTCATCTATTCGGGGATCTAGGGAAGGTGATGAAGTGGAGACCTCATCTCTATATGTGACCTTTCTTTCTGATCTAGTCCTAGCTCTTTTTTCAGCTAAGTTGGCATCTGCTTTTATAGCTATTTGTTGCATTTCCTCCAAGGTAGGGGGATCCTTATCTCTCAGGTGATATGTCATGTCCGGATCAAACCCCTCAGGAAATTTTGCCAAAGCTAAACCAAGTGGAGGTTTGAAAAGAGGTGGGAGGGAGTTATATACACTGTTGAACCTAGTACAGTAAGCTTGGACACTTTCCCCATTTTCCCGTTTTATGCTGTTATATTCTGATAGGATTTGAATGGGGTTTCTTCGGATTTCCCACCGGTTTCTGAAAACTTGATGTAGTTCTGGGATATCATGGATACTGTTTGGAGCTAAGCTTTTGAACCATGCTTTGGGTTCACCACCAAGACTTTGGGCAAATATTCTCAATCTGACAGTCTCGTCTTGTACCTCTAGGTATTCATAAGCATCAGTCATTCTACTTATATGCTGTTGAGGTGTGGTGGTGTCTTCTCCAGTAAAGTGTGGGATCTTGTCTTGATATTTGTTTGGGAGAGGGGCTAAAGGTGGTGGCAACACCAAAGGTGCGTACCAGGCTGCCATGACTGGAGCTAATGGATGATGTACAAGATGAGGACTAGTAGGCTGAAATGAAGTGGTTTGAACAGTGGTGGTTTGACCAGGTGTAGCGGATGAACTTGGACTAGTGAGCTGGTTTTGAGCAGATCTGGGATGATAGGAGCCAAATTGATAAAGAAGCTGGAAATCAGGAGGAGTGGCTGGTGAAGCTTCTCTAATAGGACTCTGTGGTGGGTTCAGGGGTTCAAGATCGTCGAAGTTTATCTTACTATATGATTTGCTTCAGGGAAGAGCTTGTGATGACTCTAGTTCCGAAGGTGAATCTAGAAGGATATTGCGAGTTTTAGGTACAGATATTGTTCTACGGATGGATCTATCGGTAGCTAGATGATCAGTTTCGGAAGCTTGCCACAGAATCTTTTCTGGGTCATCTACTATGATAGGGGGATTTGGGTCTGGATGGGATCTGGTATTGATTCTTCGGGAAGCCAGATTTTAGATCCAGAGTTTGGAGAGAATGATATTGGTGAATGTTTTGGATGAGTGATTTCTCTTAAGTTATACTAAGGCGAAGGATGGTCAAAATAAAAGGGATGAATTAGTGGAGTCGCCAGGTGGAAAATGGGTTGTTCTTATGAAGATAGCTATGGTCCACCAACAATAACTATTTTGAGAATGTTTTTGAATTTTCTGAGCTTTATGTGCAGCCTATGGTTTGTTAAAGTATCCTTGACTTGTTTCAACACTTTGCTAGGGTGATGAGAACAAAAAGAGTTTACTCTAAAAAATGAGTCTATGGACTGCTTGCTTGTTTATGGTACCTAAAGGACCAAAGAGTCTATAAGAGTGTGCTGGACTATTATGTACTCAGTGTCTTACCATCTCCCGCTATGTTAGTGAGTGATGGGAAAGGTCTATCGGATAGTAGCCTAGAGTTTGGTGAAATAGTAAGGCTTACTAGAAGTTAGTGGAGTCGCCAGGTGGAAAATCAGTTGTTTTGAGGTATATTTGTATGGTCCACCACCAATACTAACAGAAACCAATCTAAGGGAGTTTTTTGTGGTTTTTTCTGAGTTTTATGTAGTCCTGAGGTTTGGAAGAGTTTCCTATAACTGACTCATCATTTTGCTAGGATGGTGAGACAACCAGATTCTACTCTTCTAAGTTTGACTGAGATTTTGAGAGTTCCTAAGGGATACCTAGGATGTTTTGACTCAAGGTCCCACCGTGATCGCCATTATGTTAGAGTCCCGTGATTTGGCCGATTGGCTAGCCAAATGACGATGTAACATCAAACCAAGCTTTGGAGCCCAAGGACCTAGCCTTCCTGGACTCAGAGAGGGCTCTCTCTATATATGTAAAAGATGTCGGTGTGTTTACTTGCGGTGTTTTGATATTAGGCTAGTTATGAAGTATGTTTTTAGTTTTTTGGTTTTTTAAGTTTGTGAGGGATGAAACTGATCAAATACATAAACTGGATAACAAGATGTAGATAAATTGGGCTATGGGGTCAAACAGGTCAAGGAAGCTATGAGGTGATGATGTGAGGCTGCTGTAGGGGCGATTTGATTCACGGTAGAAGGGATCTTTGGGAAAAATGGATTGAATGGACAACAAGTTGGTGAAAGACAAGGGATTTCAAGTGTAACTAGTTAATAGCAGATAATAAACATGTAATAGCAAGCCATTAATCATGCTAAGTATAACTATAAGCTAATTAACACATAGAAATCAAACATTCCAGCCATACATAGAGGTATAAGACCCTCTAACTTCGGGAAATGGCTATCAGACTTTGGGGAAAACACATAAGACAAACTAACAACTCATAAACTACGCCGGAACGCCTAAACACAGTCTCTAAGTCATTGGGCACTTTGACAAACAAGCTTTCATAGTTTTAGGCAAAGGGCTAGATCGGGACTAGGCCTCCTTGGTTCAACAAGATGATCAACAAATCAGTCAAAGAGAAAGTTTTATGGACAGAACTATGGGCAGCTTGTAGGTAGGTAGGGCAAACCATACATCCTACTTAACATACATAGAACTGATGAATAAAACTTAGCAACAATACCTTAGGTTACTAAAGAGCAACTAAGAATTCTTTAGCATAACTAAGGGAGAAGAAAACATCAAGCTATGAAGATTCAGGAATTTTGAGGTGCCTCCATGGGCATATCTCAAAATCAATCTTTACTGATCTATAGCAGCAAGAAATATGTAATATGAATGAGAACTAGGAGACAAAACACATTAAGAAGCACTATGCCATTCTACCATGACAAGGAATCCATCAACAAGCCTTCACCATTCCTCAAAAGCATCCAAGAGGCAGTCCAAAAATCATAACTCAAGTGTATTCTTCAAAGCTCATATGACCAATGCATTAATTCTTCTCTCAAGTTCAGCCTCCTGATTTACAATGAGAACCATGGGATAAATAGGCTTGAGGGAGGAAAACCTCATGGAGCAACTAGCTATCCCATTGGCCAAGTCAAAATATCTAAACTTGTCCTTGAGGCTTTGCAAAGCCTAAGGCACAAAATATCCCATAAAATATCTAAAAAACTGCTAAAAACGGAAATTATATTGACTTTACATGATTTTCCCATGATAAAAATAGCCTAACGCACATTTGGGAAAAGCAGATTTTTGGAGTTCAAAAATTGCAAAAATACTTCATATTTATGCCTGAAAAAGGTCCCCTGACTTGCTAGATGCAAATGGAAGCCTTCCCGATGTCGAAATGAGGCTCATGATGGCTCGTTGGAAAGCTCTCTGTGTCTGCTTTCCAGCGCAAGTGGAATCACCTCAATCTGATCTCTGAAAGTCCCTCAAAACTGTACTTGTGCGCAAAAACCCAGAAAATAGCAGACTGCTGATATGGCGGGCAGAATGTGCAAAATGAGGCTGTTTTTCGCCAATTTGAGGGGGCGAATGATCTTCAAATGCCCTGAAAATCGCTGGAGACCTGCTCATGGAATTATGGCATCCATTGGTATCATCCTCCTCTCTTGACAACTCATCAAACTGAAATGGCGAATTTATGAGTTTTTGGCGAAAAACCCAAAAATGCCAAAAAACAAAAAGTTTCCGAAACAAGCCCAAAATTGGCATGCATGACCCTCAAGGGTCCATAGAAACATGCTCCAAAGCTGAAGCCAAAATATCAAGGGCTGATATGCTTTTTGCTTCTTTCCGTGCTAGGCGCCTCTCCTTCAATTTTTTCAATTTTTCTTGTGCTACCTTCAATTTTCGCCTGGCAAACTGATTTAGCTTCTGAAAGTGAAGAGTCCTTTTTCTCTGTAGCTCAAGATCCCTGTTTGCCTTCTCAAGCTTTGTTTCTAAATGCTGGTTAGCCCTCTCAAGCCATGCTTCCTTGTTTTCCTCAATTTCCTGCTCAAAGAGGGCAGTGAGAGGAAAGGCTTCGAATTGAGCTTGTTCTTCTGCTCTCTGTTTCTCCAAGGCTCTTCTAAGCCCGATGGTTCTAGGCCTCTTCCGCCTATGCTGGTATTCCTCCTCTCCATCATCAAACTCGCCAATGAGCTCTTCGATTCTTACTTGCGCCTTTTCTGCTTCTTTCTTATACTTGATCGCTCTTGCCTCATGAATGGCTGCATGATACTTCATCTGTTTGTTTTCAACCTCCAAGAAGTGGTTGAAATTCCTCGCCCTTTGAAGATCTTCTTGTAACACCTCAATTTGCCCTTCTTTGTGAATGAGGAGGTTTTCAAGGAGGCGGGCCTCATTGTCACTATCATCACTTTGGATAGGGATAATAGCTAATTCACCTCCATGCCTTGCACTTTCTCCAATTTTACTTTTGCCTTTGAATGCCAATCTAGCGCTTTTTCTCCTTGGCAAGCTAGAAGTTGTCTTTTTGGGCAATTTCCTCTTTTTAGGAACAGTTTTGGTCACTGTCAAGGAGGCAGCTTCAGCTTGCTGTCCTTCCTCAACATGCTGTCCAGCTTGTGGCTCAAAAGGCGCTTCATTTGTTTGCCCAAATCACGCTTTCTCAACCGCCGCATGCCGTTGTTCCTCCCCTCCCGTACTCGCTCATCAAATTCTTAGCCGCTGTTCCTCTTCTTGCATCTCTGTCAATTTTCAAATTTAGCCGCTGCTCACTAATTCTAACCGCCGCCGTGCCGCAAAAATCACGCCGCCGCCATCGCCTTCTTTTTTCTCCTCGTGGTTCATCGCCCTCTCTCTCTCTCCGTTCACTTCCCCTCCCAAAGGGTCATCTTGAGTTTTTTAGGGGTAGGCCTACTAGATAAAGGCACTGGGCGATGGACAGGCTGAGTAGGAGACACATGAACAGGAGGGACAGTGGTGAAATCGTCATGGCTAATGAATGAATCCCATGAAACCCCTTTCTTCTCCAGCTGGTGTAAGAAGATAATTTTGATCAAGGAATGATGAAAGAGAGAAGAGATTTGCTGAGGTGGAGCTTTCTTTTGGACAGTAGCTGCCATTTTCTCTATGCTTTTGGACAAAAAGTATGGAAGGTTTAATTGCCTGCTCCTGGTAAAATGCATCAACAAGCGAACATGATAGGCAAATATTTGGCTAAACCTCCCTTCACATGTGAAATATCTCATTATGGCTTTCATCAGCGGAGCATAACTGTCAAGAAGATAGGAGAAAGGAAAAATAGCAGTGATGGTTTCCCTATGTTCAGGCTTGATGAAAGGTTTATAATCTTCCAGATCAAGATGCGCTTGTTTAAACCACTTTTCACCATGATACGGGATCTTGGTAGCCTTGGATACATACCTTGGGGAGCTTTTGAAGTCAAGACCTGCTAACTGGAAGTGTTTGTCCTTGAATCTCAAAGCGCACAAATGTGTAAGTGGCGAGAAACTCTTGACTTCTTCTATCCTCTGACAGAAATCAAGACCGCCTACTTCATGGAAATTGAAAAGCACTGATGGGTGAGCATTGATTTCTTCTATGGAGATAGGCTCATATCTCTTATGTGGTCCGCCTTTGTGATCTCATTTTGGAGGCATTCTGACTTGAAACAAGCTTTGGAAGAGGCAAACTGCCTTCAATGTATGAAAAATGCTCTGCTGGATTGAAACTGGCCACTACACTGTTTGGATAGTTTAGACAATGTGGTTTTGAATAAAATGTAACAATGCTTCCTTGAATAAGCCACCTCTACACTTCTTAAAAACAGTCCTTCAACTCTGGATACACTTCAGCTATGTAACCTTTTTAACAATGGTACCATGTGTAAAATATGGGGTAACTGCTTTGTAGATTCCCTGTGCACAGTTTTGAACAATCACCCCTCTTGTGACTTTGTTAGAGGCCAACCTACACTGTTATTTGTGTTTTCAAACAAAACTTGAATATAAAAACCCTGCTCTTCAGGTCATTCACCTTGAAAAATACCTCTGTCAACAGATTTCTGTAGAGACCACACAGTGAAAAGAAAGGAGACCTTTGTGCCTCTGGCTTCAATGTTTAAAGTTTCAACCATCAACACTATGCCCTTTAGAAAGTGGCTCTGTTCACCTTCAGAAAAACTCTGTTCAACAATCTTCAGAATGATACAATGTAGTGCAATGAAAAAGCAGACTTAGTTTAGGTGAAAAATCAGTGCAACAGTGGTTTAGAGAACACACTCTCTGCTTTGTGAGTTTAAAAAGTTCACCAACACCTCTATACCCCTGCCTCCAATGTGAAACTCGATCCTCAACAACGCTGCCTTCCAGAAAATGGCCCTATTCACCTTCAGAAAAACCCTGTTTAACAAATCTTCAACATGATACAATATGGTTTCGGTAAAGGCAGACCCAAGTTAGATGTATAACCAATGCACAGTGTTTTTAGGAAACATACTCTCTGCTTGTGAGTTTAAGAGATCCACCCATACATCTATACCCCTGTTTCCAATATTAACTTCAAACACTAACAACTCTGTTCTTCAGAAAAAGGCTCCTTTCCTTTGTGAAGTTTTAAGAAAACAAAACACTGCTTTTGTACTCCTGCCTCCAAAGTTAAAAACACATCAATGAAATCTGCCCTTCAATGTACCATTTATCCTTAGAGTCTCTTTGTCAATCAGCTTTTCAACATGATAATGTGGTGAAAAAAGAGGGCAGACCTTGATTAACAATACACAGTGCTTTATGAGGGACACTTTTTCTTGTGAAGTTATGAAATCAAACATCACCTGTATACCTCTGCCTTCAAAGTTTTAGATTTAACCACCAACAACCCTGCCTTCTAGAAAATGGCCCTATTCATCCTTAGAATCTCTCTGTCAACAATTCTTCACAATGATACAATGTAGTAAAAAAGAAGAAGCAGACCTAGGTTGGGTGTAAAATCAGTGCACACAGTGGTTTAGACAATACACTCTTTGCTTGTGAGTTTGAGAGATACACCAACACACTTATACCCCTGCCTCCAATGTTTAACTTCTCATCAACAAATTCTGCCTTTTTAATGTGCTGTCACCTTGGGAAATTCTCTGTTAACAAATTCACAGTGGGAGAATACAGTGAATGAAAGGCAATTTGCTTAAGTAGTGTGCTGTTGTGGGGGACTGTGAGGACAATTTCTCCTTTTCAAAAATGGTCAAAGCCTTTTTAACCATGCATAGTTTCAAACCACGGCACACATGTTTTAAACTTGATTTTTCGAGATTTTCGAGGTAGGAGGCGAAGTACCTTTTGAATTTTTGAGGAGAAATCCTTTGGAGGAAACTTGAAATGCACCGGAACCCTCCAACACTGGCGCGGCAACCTTTGGAGAAAACCCGTCGCGCAAAGAAAAGCTTGTCGGGTCGGCCTGTCGTGTGGTCGGGCGGCCTTGTACAGGCACGTCGCGCCAACGTACAGGCACGTCGCGCCGACGAAGGGGCCCCGTGTAATTTGCTGCCCAGGCACGTCGCGCCAGAACCCAGGCACGTCGCGCAGCTTTTTCTAGGGCAAACCTGTGAATTTCCGACCAGATTCTCTTTGTCTCGATGCTAGGGAGGCAAGGGGGTGATTTTTGTTTTGAAATTGACAATAGTTTCCCTCAACTTCATTCCTTTATATCAATTCAAAACAAGCCTTTAACGGTCTTCAAACTTTGGGAAATGAATTTTGGTTTGTTTCGACTCTGTTTTGTCTTAAAACAGTGGATTTGTCATTTTAACATATAAACCCAAATATTTACTCTGACCCCGAGCTGAAAACTGCTTTTCCTTCGAAGGACAAGGCTGGTTTTGTAAATCCGTCTTTACAGTCTTTGGCCTTTGACAACTTTTCTAAACTTTGAATACAACAGGTACCAAGTTACTGATATAACTTTGAATTTTGGTTATGGTTTCTCAATTTCAAAAGGCGCCCCTTTTTTCCAAAATGATTTCCTGCTTATAGGTGCATTACCTATGATGTATCTATCTTTTGAATGAGGAGAAAGATGCATTTGTTCCAAGCCCTAAACTGACAATTTTTATCAAACCTCCTCCTTGTCCACTTATAGCATTGTATACCTTGGCAACTGTTTATTCAACATGAGATGGCCTGTGTTCTTTCAAAGTGTTTGATGATTGCTGCTTCCAGGTGTTTCACAAGCTTCCCTTGGGACTGTAAGTGCGCTCTTTTGATGGCTTGCTTTCACACTATACTTCACTGTTTACTCAAAAGGATCTTCTTTAGGCTTCTGGGTAGGTGATAGTGAAATGCCTTTAACCATTTCTCTAAAGCAACTGCTCCTTTTGGTATCAATAGCACACATTATTCATAACATTTCCTTCTTTCCACTATAGGTACAGTCTGACAGATAGCTTTTTTGAAGAGGGAAATCAATACCTTTGCATCATAAACAGTAACACTTACCTGTGCAATGACTCCTATTCAGTTTTTGGTATCCTTCCACTGCTTTCTTGTATCAATCAGTTTCAGCAACCTGCAGTAGCTTTGGCCATCTACTCATGCATGGAGGAGGCTCTTCATCAGGTAAGGTATTTGAAGGTTTTTTAACAATTTTTTTCGAGACAGCCTTTCTCTGAAGGTGATGGTAAGTAAACCACTTGGAAAACATCAGTCTTAGCATCTTCACTTGCAAGCATCATTGTGTGTCAGCAAAAACCCTAGCCAGAGTAATACTGTCTCCCTGCACTGTCCTAAGGGTGATTGAGATATTTGGCTTGTTCATCTCATGATTGATTACTTGACAAATAACCTTTGTGACTATGAAGGTCAGTGCTTTTTGAAAAACCAAGGGCTTTCTCCTGCCTGTGTAATGGCATTGGTTATCATCTGTTCTATTTGATCTTGTGGATAGACAGGGTACTTATGCTTTGGAATTTTCACCAATGACATGCCTTTCTTTATTTCATCAATTCACATGATTTTGAAAGTTTGAGATGAGCTCCTTTATCAGACCAAACTCCTCTTTCCTTTGAGCTAGCAAATTTCCACTATATTCCTGTTATGATGATCAGTCATCTTCATAAAACCTGGAGTCCCTGTTTCATTTGTTGTAGTTCAAATCAAACCTGGATCTTTGCAATCATCTAAGTCAATATTTGTCCGCGCCCTCTGCTTATGGATGAAGGAGGCGCCCTAACCCTCTGCTTGTAAATGAAGGAGGTTCTGGGCCTTGAAAATTTACCAGTTTGCTGAGACAGTGGTATCCCTTTTTGCTGTGATTTTCATGCTGGAAAGAGCTGTAAAGTCCAGATGAGTAGCTTTCTGTTTTGCAGACATATCTAAAGGCTCAAGTTACATTTAGAAGCAGTTGTTCCTCTAACTATAAACTCAAACATTTACTCCATGAGATGAAATCTGTTTCCTGTCTTTGTAGAACCATAGAACACTGTGAAAAACCTAATAGTCAGCTTGAGGTTGGGTTTTATGCAGTGCTGAGATCTAGGGGATATAAGTGGCGCGACTTAGGGCTGCTTGTTAATTTCATTTGCAAAGTAAGAGGTCAGTCATGGTAGGCCTGTTGCAGATGGAGGCTTTTTTGCTTTTTGGTGATTGCCAAAGGTGAACTGTCCTAAAACGCCACTTCCTAACATAGGGGAGACTTTTGAAACAGATGTGGATTTTCCTTTTAAAGCTGATGGGCAGACCAATAAGGCTGAAGCTAGATAGGATTGTGACAATGAGGTTTTGGTTTTGCCAGGGGTGGAATGAATAGGTAGAAAGGCGAAAAAAGTTTTGGGAGGGTTTTCTGGATGACATATTGACATAAGGAAATCAGTTTCTAGAAAACTCAGCTGTAGATATAGTCATCACTAACATGTAAAAATACTGATGGCTAACAGTGGCTCCATTTGGGGAGGGCAACTCCTCGTCAGGAGGTGTCCAGAATTCAGATTTTTGGCTTATGAAGACCAGTGCCTTATCCATTGGCGCAAAATTTACCCTTCTCTTGATGTTATTTCTGAAAAGTGACAGCATGGTTAACATCAATGATACTTCTACCTACCCCACTATCTTTCCTAACATTTTTCTTCTCTTTGGCGCATTTGAACTAGCAGCCTTTTGACAATGCATATTTTTCTTTTTGCAAAATGAACCTATCTATTTCTACTCTTATATCTGCCGGGAGTTCAGATTAAGCTGATGAACTCCTTCATTTCTCTACCTAAACTAGATCGACTGTCAAGATTAAGCAGTTTGACAGGATTTCATTCTCTAATCTACAACATGAAATTCAAAAATGATCAAATCAGGATTAGGCAGTCTGATTTGTCATGCATTTGCGGCATAAAAGACAAGCTGCACACAAAGGTTATTCAGCAATAAAAGGAAACTAGACAAGCGGGGTTTAAGATGTACAATGTGTTTTTCATCCCTCGCTTCTCTCTTTGGTTTTGTTTTAGGCATGTGGAACCAGAATCTCTCCCTAATCTAAGCTCTGTGATAATTCAATCTTACACAATGTTGACTATCTTGGCACTCACTAACTTATCAGCAAATAAATTTAAACATGCTCAGCTATGATTAGGCTAGATAACTGAACAAGACATTGAAGTACTAGTAGCGGCATTTAGACTTGCTCGCTTTCGAAAGACTATTTTTTGGAACATGGGGCCTTTGTTCTATCTTCACTTGCCCTCTTTTCTGCTTTTTACTGTTTTTGACTTTCCTATCTTTTATTGTTTTTGATTTTTCTATTTTTTTCAATATTTCAAACAATGGTATGTACAATGACTGAAAATGTTTCAAACTCAAAAATCTTGGAAATGACGGAATTTCAGCATCTTATCCTCGTAAGGATCTCCTCTCACTCTTGGCCCACTTAACTCTTGAAAAGAAAAATTTGGGAAATTTTCTCTCTCTAACATGACATAGGGATTCATGCAAGAATCTCTAAACAACCCAGTATCCTCCCTCTGTATCTCTCTGAATATCTGATTTCCACTCCTTTCCTTACTGTATGCTTTCTTCAGGTAATGTATGTACTCTTGGTAATTTTTGAAATAGATAGTGACATCATCAAGGTATGCAAAAACACAGAAATTTAAAACTGGGAACATGGCCTTCATGAACAGATTTCTGATATTGGGTGGTTTAGCAATTTTGAACTTGAAATCAGATTTACCTCCCGCAAACTGGAAAAAATCTTTAAGTTGTCTATTTTGCAAAGGAATCTGATGATTATGATCTGAAAGATGATCTTGCAAGAATACATGATTAGAAGCATTTTCAATTGGTGAATCACGATCTTGAGTAGAAAAAACATGATTTTTGTTATATGGAGATGCAGTATTATTTCTAAAATCAAAGCAGATTCTATGGCCACTAGTTTTATTTTTGATCATTTCAGTTTGTTTTAGTTTGTTGTGTTTGCTTTTGTTAAAGTTGTTCTTTGAGGAAAAGGTAGTGATACAATGTTTTTCCTTGTTTTTTCTGTAGAAATTAGTATTTTGCATGAGATTCCTGATTTTAGCATTTCTAAGTTCTTCATGAAAAGACAAAATATGAGCCAATTTCAGTAGTTCAGGTATGCTGGGATTATAACTGTCATCCTTGCACATAAGAAGTTCATTTGGCATTTTCTCAAGATGTTGAGCTACTGAGGTTATGGTCAAAGTTTTATTTGCAGTAGGAGGGTCACATGATGGTAAATCTTTGAGGTATGGTAGAAACATTAAACTCCCTTTCTCCCGGGTTCCAAATAGGTTTATGATGTGAAGGTCTTCTAAAGCTTTTACCCGGAAGAAATTTCCACAAGTTACTGCTGGTGTTTGATTAAAGCTAGAGCAATTTTCTTGATAGTACATGAGAGTTTGTGCTTCTTGCTCTAATCCTACTTGGGAGATGGGAAACTTACTTTCTTCAAGACACAGCTGTTCATGGTCATGGTAGTTTTGAGTGTCCAGTTCATCATAAGGTACCAGGGACAACTGATGTGGTGAATCTAAGTCTATGTCAGATTCTTCTGATTCTTTTTCCATGTTTACATCAATATGCATAATGAAAGAGTTTAGGTCGGAGCGCAAGGAACACATTGGAATGTTATCTGGCCTATCTTGGCTGCTAATCATGTATTTCATATGTGATTCGCGGTAGAGTATCATGTTCTGCCCAAACACAGGAATGGTGGCATATGACATGTCCAGTTGAATATTCCCTTGGAGTTTGGCTCCCCAAGATCTAGATAGAAGCATCCCATATTTGGGAGGAATGTCTGCCACTACTATATCCATGATTAGATGTTTCGCGGGTATTTGGGCCAGACTAAAGCAAAGGTCTTTGATCAAACCCAGGCATTGGACTCTGCTTGAATCAAATGAATACAAGTCTTTGTATGGTCTTGTGATTTCCAAGCCTAATCTTTCCATTACTACCTTCGGCATAAGATTATGAGATGCGCCGGAGTCTAGCATGGCATTGTGGAGGATCTGGTCTTGAATGTTTAGGCTAATGTAAAATGGAAGAGTAGCTCCTTCTTGGAATTTTCCCTCTACCTTTGGACCAAACAATACTTCAGGAATGTCATCAGTGAGATTAACAGTGTTTGCATCATTCCCTAGATTTAAGACCTTTAGTACTTGGGATTTATAAGAGTTTTGGGAAATGAGTTGAGTAAGAGGCATGATGATTTTGATTTTAGCGATTTCGCCTTCAAAGCTAAAAGGCACTTGAAGTTTAGATATGTTTGTTTCAGCTTTTTCAGCTGAGACCTTGTCTATGTTCTGAGCTTGTTGGCCTTGTTTAGGGATTTTGTTTACCATAGTTGTTTTGGTGACCTTTGTAGAAGTATCAGGAGTATATGAGAGAGGACTAGTTTGGGTAACTTTAGCTTGGCTTTGATCAGTCTTTTCAACCTTGATTTTGTCACTGCTTGATGCTTTTTTGAGGATGGTATCTGGAGCTTTAGCAGTATCAGAGCTACCTCTCTTGACATTATCTTGGTTTCTCTTGCTCCTAAGGTCATATTGCCTATGGGCTTCTTCAATAGCATTTTGAAATTCTATGGCAGGGTCATCAAGATCTTCATAATTGGTCTCATCTTGATCAGGCGAAAAGAAGGCTTGTTCTTCTTCGGTGAGGTACACATCACCTTCATTGTCAGACCCTATGAGGTTTAAATGATGTTCATCAAGAGGTTCTGAGTCCCTATCATCTTCTTCTACATAGTTTTCATTGAATGGTGGCCTGATCTGTTGGTCATTATCCCTTGGTCTGTTTTGGGGCTGTTCCCTCCTAAAGTTTTGGTTTCGGTTTCTGATTGGAGGGTTTGGCTGGTTGTCCCTAACAGGAGCTTTTTCATTGATCTTTTCCTACATTTTAGCCATGGATTTGACTAAGTCATCTATTCTGGGATCTAGGGAAGGTGATGAAGTAGAAACCTCATCTCTATATGTGACCTTTCTTTCTGATCTAGTTCTAGCTCTTTTTTCAGCTAAGTTGGCATCTGCTTTTATAGCTATTTGTTGCATTTCCTCCAAGGTAGGGGGATCCTTATCTCTCAGATGATATGTCATGTCCGGATCAAAACCCTCAGGAAATTTTGCCAAAGCTAAACCAAGTGGAGGTTTGAAATGAGGTGGGAGGGAGTTATATACAATGTTGAACCTAGTACAGTAAGCTTGGACACTTTCCCCATTTTCCCGTTTTAGGCTGTTATATTCTGACAGGATTTGAATGGGGTTTCTTCGGATTTCCCACCTATTTCTGAAGACTTGATGTAGTTCGGGGATATCATGGATGCTGTTTGGAGCTAAGATTTTGAACCATGCTTTGGGTTCACCACCAAGACTTTGGGCAAATATTCTCATTCTGACAGTCTCGTCTTGTACCTCTAGGTATTCATAAGCATCAGTCATTCTACTTATATGCTGTTGAGGTGTGGTGGTGTCTTCTCCAGTAAAGTGTGGGATTTTGTCTTGATATTTGTTTGGGAGAGGAGCCAAGGGTGGTGGCAACACCAAAGGTGCGTACCAGGCAGCCATGACTGGAGCTAATGGATGATGTGCAAGATGAGGACTAGTAGGCTGAAATGAAGTGGTTTGAACAGTGGTGGTTTGACCAGGTGTGGCGGATGAACTTGGACTAGTGATCTGGTTTTGAGCAGATCTGGGATGATAAGAGCCAAACTGATAGAGAAGCTGGAAATCAGGAGGGGTAGTAGGTGAAGCTTCTCTAATAGGACTCTGTGGTGGGTTTAGGGGTTCAAGATCGTCGAAGTTTATCTTACTATATGATTTGCTTCTGGGAAGAGTTTGTGATGACTCTAATTCAAAAGGTGAATCTAGTAGGATAGTGCGATGTTTCGGTACAGATCTTGTTCTACAGGTGAATCTACCAGAAGCTAGATGATCAGTTTCAGAAGCTTGCCACAAAATCTTCTCTGGGTCATATACTATGATAGGGGGATTTGGGTCTAGATGGGATCTGGTATTGATTCTTCGGGAAGCCAGATTTTAGATCCAGAGTTTAGAGAGAATGATAATGGTGAATGTTCTGGATGAGTGGGTTTTCTAGGTTTTACTAAGGTGAAGGATGGTCAAAGTAACAGGATGGATTAGTGGAGT